>DVOY01000258.1:0-12701 GCA_018237585.1 Apyrrothrix maculosa | reverse complement strand
AGAGTGATGAATGTGGAAGAAGCACGACAGGTCTGTAAGGATAGGGATATTTGGCACTCTGTGCTCTCTGCCTACCCTGTAAGGGACCTGGCGTGAGGATATGTATGTATGTAAATATTAAAAGTGGAGAGTTCAATAAAAAATGAAGATACAACATGAAATATTGCAAATTTCGTCTATTTAACTGCATTGGAAATTTCTCGTTGAAGCCACGCTATGAGAAATATAACAAGTCATTCGCATTGCTTCGGTGACAGTTTAATGGACAACGATTCTGAAATCCGATTTGTTGTACGTATACGTAAAATAGTGACCACTATGGTTGACATAATAACATCACATACATTAAGTTTCATGGCTATTATTGCTATAATAATGTCAAATTCTTAAATTTGATATATTTATTGTGAGCGTTAAGTGTACAATAGATGCAGTTAGTAGTTATTTTGTTTGCGATCTCGTGTAGAAAGGAGCTCGACGCCACTCGCCCGCCGGATCTGATCCTACTACGTTTACTGGATCCGAGTCAAACCGGTGTTGACTGCGCATTGCGACGTGAACCGGAACGAAGGCGTTTTGTTGTAAATGAAATTATTTGATACAATTGGTAACATTACACGCTTTTCTACGCGAACAGCAATACCGAAGACGTTCACACTCGCACCTATTTCAGACGTATAAGACGACGGCAGTGTTGCCGTCACTATCGTGAACCCTATTGGCTGGACATGGTTACATGTATATAAATTCATCGGTATCGAGCGAAACAATACAGAAAAGAAAAAAAAACATGAGAAACAAGCACTCTGAAGAATATCGCCGTCTTATTTGAGTCAGGCCCTATTCCGAGACGTTGGTAAATTGAGAAAATATGCATCACATTTGAAAATTGACAGATGCTCCCGCGCACAACTTTACAAAATAAAGGTACCTATTTCAAATTTTATTTTCATCATAATTTCGTATTACGTGTGATTATAAGTCGATCGAGATTAGACGATGCCCCGCTATACGGCATATATGATCGAAGGTCGCAACGCTGTTGGCAGACGGAAATAGCCGAATGTGCGGCAATTTCCCTTCGCTACACCGACCGAGCTGAGCGGTTTGGCTGTCCAGCGTTTTCCATCTAACGCCCTTTTGGTTTGCGACTCTTGGTTTAGTTGCATATTAGCTTAACGCTTAACGAACAGTTCGGAAGCCGACGACTCTTATAGCGCTCGTTCAACGCAGTTGTATCATATTAAAACCCTTTTAGCCGTCCATTTAATCTCGCTGCCATCACCACTGCTGTTGACACCTCATTTTACCATTTATAGAACTTGTGTTAGTCTAACAATTTTTACGTGTTACTAGTTTTGTTACGTGTTAGCCTATATATATATATATATATTATTAAAATAGCCAATTCATTTGATTTTCGTCATAGATGTATGCCATTCTGAATTCTCCTAGCAAGCTCTCGATGTCAATTAAACTTGTTTATTATTATCATCAGTTACGCAATCGAACCGTGCTTTTCGTTCGCCGCTCTACCAATTTGTTATCGCACTGTTCGGATAGAGTTGTGCGGCTTGCGTCGTGTGTGCCTCCGAATATTTGTTATGGTAACTGTTCTATTAATGTCGATCGCACTAAACTTGAAGCGGTACACGATTTTTTTATACGTTGTCTATTAATAACGTCGTATTTATCGAAGGTGCCTTATAGGTAGTTGTATTATTGAAACGCACACTAAGTCAGACGCATCTCTCTAACGCGCCTATCTATTTGCCAATCGACGACGGTAATAATTCGCTTGGAACCCGGTGGAGCCGCTCGTACGTGAGCCTGTTTACGCGAAGATTAACTGGTGACGGCGGATAATCCGTTTAGGCGGCACCGCGCGGATGTAGCAGCAAGCCCCCGGGGGATGGCGCGTGGCGGGGGCGGGGGCGGGCAGGGTTGAGCTAAACGTTTCAAACGTTATCCGGTCATTACGCGGTGGACGTAATTGAAAGCGCAGTCCGGCCTAATTTTGTTACGTTTGCGTTAAATGCTGTTGGGGCTCGCGTCCCGCGCAGTACACTCAATTTGGCCATTGATTAATCATTGGCGACTCATAAAAATGTTCTGCTTCACAGTATCGTAATATTAGTCCTTTACATTTTTAAACTTCATTAGTTATGAGCATTATATAATGATTTAAAAATAGTATACTGGTTTTCAGTTAACATACGTTCAATTTTTAAATAAAAATTTATTTTGATTTTTTTGCTCTAGTTAACTTCTGAATGTTACTGATGTATTAAGCAAACTTTTTAACAAGAACCATTTAATGTTTGAGCTATATTTCTATACTTTTATGGATTTATTCGATTCAGGTAGAGTAATAAACAATTAAGAGAAATAGAGCTTTCAGATTTCCTTCAAGTTGTATCAGATAACAGCTAGTTGAGAACACGTTTTTGAATAATACAATATTATTGTACTTTGTGATACTATTGCATGCCTTTTTATTCTTGCTACTGCCCTCTTGCGAACTCATTGTGCGCGTATCGTTTCCATTGTAACATTATTACGCATTCATTGATACATTAATAAACAGTCTGCGTGAATCATCACCATTGTATTGCATATTATACAAGAAGTCCCCATTGACCACCTCATCGATATAAGTGGATCATGTTGTGGCTCTGGTCCTCGGTAAATGCGAAGGGAGGTGGGTAATGGAAAATTTTGTATTACGTGGATACTTGCGGTGGGACGTTTCTTTTTGAGTGTCATCGCACAAATAAATGTCGACCGAGAACCAGGGGGTCATGTGTTTCTATTGCTAGCATTTTTGCTTTAGCTCCCACAGTCCGCCTGCTAAATTCTACATCTCAGCATAGAATAGTGGGTGAGCCCATTTCCATACACCGGGAACCACCATAGGCTTAAAATGAGGGTAAATAAATTTCAGTTCTAAAAATATTTTGTACCCACATGTGTTGGCTTTAGTTGTGGCTATACATAACTAGACCGATATATTTGAATATTAAACATTAACTATACCTTGAATATATTACTGAATAAACATGAAACTAATTGCTTATTCGCCTCTGGTTGGATTATAATTAGAAAATTATATTTAAACAATTATACCACGAAACTACTTACTAAACAGCCAAAACGCGGGAGCTGACCAATATTGCAGACAAGCCCGTCGCCACACTCCGGCGGGTGTCGTCGGCGCGCCCCGTTGCTCGCACGCTTGGTTTACTTTGATAAAATGCGCAAGTTAAGTAAATCGCCGCCATGGCAATTTTTTCACCGTCATCTAGCATTATGACGCCTTCGTCGCTTGACCAACTAACCCAGTGGTTTGTTTCCCAACTGCTTATCCAGAAGCTGTGAGTTGGATTCTCATCGTATGTATTATGGTGCGAAGGCGATGCTCGCTCAGGCGAGTTCTGCACAGTGGTTTTAAAGGCTTCATTAATATTGCATTATGAGTCGAAGTGTGCAAGCGTGCCCAAGCGTAAGACATCCTAATAGGAACCGTATTTCATAAAGAATACCTAGATAAAAGTGTATTGATAAATTTTGTCTAGCGACTCTACGGGCAAATTGCACTTTTCTTCGCGTTAACACGGGCTACGTAAATGTCAGCGAGCGCGCGCGTGACTTTCGTCCTTATTTATTTGATGTTAGAGATTGAATTATCAAAGCGGTGTCGTGGGGTCGAATGAAAGCGGGTGCAAGCACGTAGGCGAAGTAGGGGGTGGGAATCACCCCGCTCGGTATGTCCTGAAGCTTGAAGCACGGGTTTGCACTGAAATGACAAAGGTCGGTTAGTTTACACGTGTACGTTTCATCAGTGAACACATAAAGGTCAATGATTTTGGACCAATTTGTAGATTATTCTAGAACGCCTGGAGAGGTTCTAATTAACGTTCCTTTGACGTATCCGATATTCATATAATTGGGCTACGAAGGCAATTATAGTTTTAAAGTGAGAACAGGCAGCCATGAACCCTGATGTTTCTGCATGGTAAATACAATTTCACTGTTGAGCTTCGTGATTGCGCGCTATTTCCATTAAAAAGTTAATATTGCCAAACAACCGCCGAAAGTTTTTACGTTTCGAAACATAATTGTATATCGACTTAATAGGCCATATAACCCATTATCGCCTCAACGCTGAACTCTCGTAAAATGGCTAGTTAAATACTCCAGGCCTTCTAAAATACTTGTTACTACTATATATTTTAAATTTCGAATAATCCACTTGACAGATCGTTTTCCGGTATTGATTTAATTTTTTTGTATAAATTGTCAATGGCTATTGGTGGCGCAGGCCTTCGCAACCTTTCCGTTTCCGGTATGCCAGCCGCTGCGTCACGGCAACCAGCTTTTTCTATGGTCATTGTAAGATAGATTTCGATCTATCTATACTGTCAGATATAAAGTAGGCATTAAACGGGTTAATAAATCTAATTTTATTCATATTTAATGTTTCAGTGTGACATTTGTATTTGTACGTTAGAACTTAATATTTCTGCACTTGTGTGTGTGTGTGTGTACAGGAAATGATCTAAATAATAATCGATGATAAATTAATACGCTGATGAATTCTAGTTTAGTGTATTTCGCAGTTAGCTAGGGAGACTAGGCTAGAAACAAAAGGGACTCGTTTCCATTTATCGCAAAGATGAAAATAACATGCGGTCAGACCGCAAACCGCGTTAACATAGTCATCGGCAATTGTAGGGCTTCATTGCCTTATCATTGCCCGTTTCGGACACATTGCGTGTGTTTATTAAGCGCGTACATGTTGTGGCTTGGCGCGCGTGCGTGTGTATGTGAGTGTGTGTGTATGACTTTATCGCGTAGAGTCCGTCGTGTTGAGCCCCATTACTACTTTAGTTCTACTCGGCTTGTATATTTATTATTATTATTATTATTTATGCGTTCACAACTCTTAAACTACTGACTTGTTGATGTTTTATTTTTTGTTGTTATTATTATTTTAGCACCAAAATAATTCAGTACCATAAGGTGCATTTTATTGAAGGTTGGTTATATAGTGCAGATGCTGTAACTAAATACAACTAGTAGGAATATAATGGTGTAAATTGGAGCGGCTCGTGGCGATGGGCGGCAGTGGCCGGGGCCAGGCTCACGGGGTGTCGTGTAAAGGCGGTGGTCGGGGTCGAGTTTATTTATTCACCGCTATTCCCACCAGCGATACCGCAATTGATAATCGCTTCGGCTCCTACATTGCATGAGATGAATTATTAGGGAATCTCCATAGTTAGTAGCTTTGGTATCCTTAATTAACTATTATGAGATAAATAGGAATACTCCACTCCTCCTGCCTCCTCCTCCTGCCTGGGAAATGCAGGCGTGATGTTATGTTAGATAAATGGCAACCCATAAATCGTGGCGTATGAGATTTATAGAAGAAAACGTTCGGTTCGGTTTCGGTTAGTTGTCTTATAAAAATAATTTATTTTCTTTTTTAACATTTATACAGATACAGTAATCTTAAAGACTATAATTGTTTACACAAATTCCACGTTTATGTAAAATAGCGTTCTAAAGAGCATTTACAACATTTCTCAATCATCGTCAGCTTTGATGTTCATAAATGCATTACGTAGGGCGGGGTCCCGTCGAATGTGTTTATCGAAGGGGAATCAGTTGGACTGCGCGTGGGACGGCTATAGGTGGCTTCCGTGGGTCGATTTATATCGAATACTAATTGGTGGAAAGCCTATTTGAACTTTAAACTTATCGCGAATAACCCATTTTCATCTTACTTCATACCTGTTAATGGGTGTGTGTTTGTGTTTACCTTGGACGTGGGTCGACGTAGGTGTAAACATATAGTTGTTTTTAATGCAGGCTGTCAGGCAGTGATCCCTGATTTTTAAAGAAATCTCTGTTTTAAATAGAGATATTTTGTTTAAGTAATCGTTCTTACAAAAATTAACATTTTATAACATTAATATAGAATGAAAACAGTTTTTTTCCATGTACTCCCATAGATTTCAAACGCGTACGCCCTTAGCTCGCTCGCTCCGCTCTCTAAGGGATGTTATTATTACAAAACCGCGCCCCTCCCGCCTACACATTTCGGTCTGCTGAACTGTGCCATTAATCATTCACTCAGCGCTATCTGTTTGTATGGAGACACATGTAAAATTTTTCACTTACAATTCATCCCTCCACTCGTGTACACATAAAATTTTTCTCCTCTGTACACTAATTTCATTTTCTATTGTTTTAATATAACAATCGAGCAGACCATGGGTTGGACCATTGGCTTTACTCGTTAAGCCGCGCCCCGCGTGCGATCCGCTTACGTTCCGGTCTAGTGAGCGGTGTCATTAATCATTCACTCTACGTTCCTGGTCGCTCTTGGCGCCGGAATTTTCACTCGCTTCTACGACATGAATCAATTACTTTTTGTTTCCCGCCTTTTGTTTGTATACAAAATATCATGCAATTATTGTGCTACTATGTGATAATATAATCAAATAGAAATTGAGTTTTTCATTATATGTATTAATAATATATTAATCTCAAAGGATTAAACATTTTTATACTCTTAATATAACATTAAACAGACAAGAATCCTTCAAATCGGCTGTCATATTTGACTTTCGATTTGAATAATTCCTTTCATTGTCATTATAATTATAAAACTTAATTTACATTTCAATATGGAGGGCACTGAGTAAATCAATTTGAAATGCATTTTAAAGCACCCCTTAAGTTTTTGTTATAATACGATGTCCGTCCACATATTTGAACAGCGCCATAAAACTCGGGCCCTTATCATCCGACGAATCTACTAGCAATAGTCGTAATGTCAACAACTTTAAAGCGGCTCGTATAAAAAAGGGGTTGTTGGACCCCCGGCGTTACGGAGGATAGCTTGTTTTACGCGTGCCTCTGATGTTGTATTATTCGTGTGACCTTTTTCTAGCACGACCCGAGAAAGAGCTAATTCTAAGCTGATAAGAACTAATAATAAGGAGGAGTATATACATATATGTAGACAAAGTATTTTCTCCTCTCTTTCCCTTTTATTGTATTTAACAGTAATCGTTATATTAGAACGTGACTCATGGGGAAATGTATCATCTCATCTCAGAATTAGAACAAGGCCATAGTTTACCACGCCTTAAATGATATCGCGGTAGAACTATTAAGGCGTGCCGGTTACCCAACGATCTTTTTTTAATCGTTTATAGGCAGTTATGAGTAAATTTTGATCTTAAAATTTGTATGTGGTAGTAATGCAAATAGTATCGTAAGCGGATGCGATCGCGGTATTGATCAGAGAGTGTAGGGCGCGATCCGCCCCACGCCGCCCGCCCGGCGCAGCGCCACGTGTGACCTTCACGTCGCCGTCGCCAAACACGGATAGATACGTGCATGGGCGGGCGGAGTGCGACGCTCCTCCATAGCGATTTAACACAACGTAACTAAAAATCGATAATCAAATTTGCTATGAAAACAGACGTTTTATGCTTTTCTTTTACAAATATTTCATTGCGATGCACCGCTCGTGTCTGGCTATCGAATCGTCATAACGGAAGTATGTGGTCGGCCGCCCAGCGCTGCGCCGCGCGACGCCTGACCTTCACGCGTTGCTAGATGCGCGCGCGGGACGCTTCCGCGATACCGCTATGCGTTCGACAATTGCAGTGTCACACTATACGCTAATATTATACACACAACATATATATAATACATATTTACCTCATTATGCAATTATTAGGTTTGTTTCTATTTCTTAAGCAGTTTGTAGTCTTTTTCTCGATTCACGATGTAGTGGTTGATTGAATTTAAAATAAATGTCTATTGTATTATAATTGTAAGCTAAAGTCAAATAACTTGACAGCTTTCGATAAAAACTCAAGACCAACAGCGTTAGAACGAGACGGTTCGAAGAGTGGAAAAGATTACAATAAACGACTAAAAAGCGATAATAATTGTAATTACACATTAATTAATACATTTTCCTATGTGAATGTTTCATAACCAGATATAATACTCCTCAGATGCGATACGTAGTTGATAATAATGATATGTTGATAAGTGTCGCTGATTATCGTGTAATTAGATGCCCCAACGCCCCGTCAATTATCTGTCGGCAATTACCACACAATATTATTACGAACCTTAAGTACTACTACGCGCACGATTATAAATCGTAAAAGTGGTATATTTTAAAACATGAGGATTCAATAATATGACATGGGGTAGTTCCTACACGTACAACATTCAAACGAGACCGGATCAGCGAGCCAGCTGAATTTGTAGGGTTTCCATTCGGCGTCAGTCTGAAACCTTAAAATTTAAATTTAAAAAAATTCACTAAGAAATGTAACTCGCACGTAAGAAATAAATAAGTTTTAATTTTTGCTAGTAAACATTGTTTATTTTATTTTTTTCCGTCTTTTCGACTATAAATATTAACATCTTGTAACAAACTGTTTCCATTATAATACGATAAACGTCATATTATTTTGTCACAATCTTTTGTGAAGATGAAAATTAAATTAATAAATGTTCACTATATTTATTATTATTAGTAAGGCAAGGAAACGAAACTTAAGTTTGTACATAATTAATTTAAAGAAGCCCACGTGCCGTTTATTTTAATATGAACATGTAGACGGTGGGCGTCCGATAACATACGCCCGCGCTGCGCGGTGAGCTCGTAAAAAAATTAACGCCGACCGCCGCGCATCATAACCGGGCATCGATATGGCAATAAATGAGGCGCGAAGACGGCGATAAGTGGTCCTGCGGCCCGCGCGGCGCGGCCCGGCCGCCCCTGATCGATACCCGCCGCGCCGCCCGCCGCGCCGCCTGCACCGCCGCCCGCCGCGCGCCGCCCGCCGCGAGCCGCCGGACCTTTTGACACACGGCTCGCTAATGCGCATGCATTGTTTCACTGAACGTGACAGACCAGTTGCCATTGTCGTAATTGAAGTTGTTCAATAGTACCTACTACACACAATACAAGCGATAAGATAATAGTACACTTCACGAATGTACTTAATTAATTATCCTATACTGCAGCTGGCAGATTTGAAGTGTAATAATAGTAATCGTAATAATTTATATTACACTATTTTATAAAAGTGACTATTGGAAAACTGGTAGTTGAATAATTTTATGTTTTATAAGTCAAAACTTTTCAAAAATATTATTTCCTTAAATATATGCTAGAGTTCCTCTCCTTTATTAGACTCAACTCAATTAACTATAGTATATCTCGAGTATTTAATCGGTTGCGACTAAAGAACGTGGTATAAAAATTATACTTTTGTTCAAGGCAATATAAACAGTAACATTTGTGAAAAAGTAATACATATTTTCAAAGTACATACTAATAAAAATATGTGTGTGTGCGTGCGTGTATATGTGTGTTTATCGCGGAGTAAACAAAGTGCGCCGAAAGCGTCGTCAAGGCGACGTTAGTACATTGTTACGTAACTCGGGCGCTCGGGTGCGGAAGCGTGGAATGTGAACGGACTGAACGACAAAGGCGGATCGCGCAATTAGACTCTTGTAAAACTGTCCTAACCCCACACGAAACGATCGAGCCACCCTCGTTGACCACGCCGCGATTTCTTCGACCACATGCAACCCTCCCTCCGCCGCAACTAAATAGGCAAACAATAAAAACGCTCGCCAATCACTCCTCCACATTATCTATTTCAAGTCAATAAGGCGGCGATAACAACAGATCCGACGGAAAATTTTCCATTGAACCATACGTGAACTTGACACGTTGTCATGTTGGTTTGTTCCATTATTGTTGTACTGCGCTTATTGTCTATGAAATTTACAGTTTCATATGAATTGGTCAATCCTCGTTTCATTCTCCGAGGGGTTGGTTTTCTTTTCCCACAGTTAATTATCCCACAATTATCTGTCAGTCGTTTTCCGATACTTGTTTTTATCGATCACTTTAAAATTATGCGTATTTTTATAAAATTGCATGTTGATTTTTTTAAGTGTTTTTCGCCTGTGTATGATAAGATATTGCGAACTCATTCAATCTTATTGCCTTATTTCAACAAAATCAGTTCTACTGTCTTGTAGTGAAAACGCAAAACAGGCAGAGCCGAGCAGGCTTTCTTATTCGTATATAAGATAGATCCCCTATGGTCTTACAGTCTTTCTCCAAAATACATATGCAACCATTAATAACGGTGGGTCTCGAAACGAATAAATATGGGATTCTTAATTTCTCATCGTGTGCCTGCGGAATAAGTCTAGACGTTGTACGTAACATCGACGTCGAGTTAATTGCGAAATTCGCGCACGCCATCCAGCCTCGCGCGTCGCGAGTTGCCAACGGGCTTTATATCGTTCGAATCGCATACTACATATTTACTTACGTCCCGATGGATACTGATAGTATTGAAACGCCTCTGTCTCCATACAAGGAACATAACGCATATCTCTGTCTATGTAAGTTATCAATTTTAATAAGCGACTATGTTATCTACAGTGTCATAATTATTATGTATGACTAATAGATTATTTGTGATAGATAGGCTTCGATATACGAGAGGCAATATAAATGAATATATTCGCAATTTAATTGATCAATCAAATGTGTTGATTATTTTGTTTTCCTCACATCCGCCCAATCGTTTCAGTAATGCGAATGCAACAGCTCGTTTTGCGGGCTAATTGTGGACGTCTCGTTATACGTAACGTAACTCTTAACGAGCCACCACGGTCTAGCTGTTTGTTTTTTTGTTCACCCGACATTGTTCAGTATAATTCTTATTGCCTCCACTGTCGTTGTACTATATTATACAGTTCGCTGTATTGTCGCCAACAAGAACATCTGCTATCGTGAACGTGTTGTTTTCTATTAGGCACAAGAGCGTAGCACACCGGAATATTAGTTTTTACTCTCTCGCAACCGACGGCCAGCAACACCGAGCGACTGGTTTGACAACCCGTTCTGGCTGGTTTGTCCGCGGTCAGTGCGACACCTGATCCCTGCTGCACATGTTCCACGCTCGTCGCGCACTCGCCGGTGTAAAGGCGGACATATCTGATGTTCAAGGACAGCTCGCAATTTGGTCCGGTCTGGCAAGCCGACCGATCTCGTTCAGCAACACCGTGACGAAATCGGTCAAAGGCAACAAGCATGGTGAACGTCTACCGGCTGGTGTTTCTGATCGAACCTAGCGAACATTACACTGTACAGGCGAGGCGCTATTTATGAAACAACATCGCAAATTGACCGTTTCGATTTCTCAGTAAATTCGAATTCCGAGACCGATTTAAACGACCCGACGATGAACGGGTACGGTGCGCGTGCGCCGCCCGCTCGAATTGCCAGAATTCCACACAATGAGTCTGTTCACGGTGTATTCTGTATTGCGTGCATCTCGCCCGTTATATTTGTGTTGTTGCCCGTGATTTAAACATGTCGACATAAATTCACCATAATTATTCAATTCGACAATTCCAAAATTGTTTTACCACAGAATATTTTGTACACCTGTGAGTTATAAAATTGTCTTTCGAATTTTCTGTCAAAGACAAATCGTGTCTATTAATATGTTCTTTCACAGCGGTACTCTATACTTACAATCTTGAAGTCTGAGGCGTTTCGTATCGAATGGTGCGCTAGGCGGAATATTCGACGGGCGGCCGCGACCGGGGCGTCCGTGTCGAGTCGTTGACCCTCGCAAGCGGCATTTGGTCCACAGTGTGCATACCCTAAACCTAAGGGCTAAATTATTACTACCTGCTTACTGAAATCGAATCGCTTTAGTGTCCTTTAGAACATTTGGGACGTGAATGTTCCAAGTATAATTTCAAGACTGAATAAGGTTTCTATTAAATTGATTTTTATAAATAATCGCGTGTTCTATGAATGAGTCATGTCTGGACTTAGTTTCTGATGACGTCTCTATCATATAATCCACTTTAGAACTTTTTTTTATGAACTCTAAGGTGTGCAAGTTTCCTCACGATGTTTCGGTTTACCTTTATAGCAAGTGGTATTTAATCTTAAAATGCACATTTTAGAAAGAGGTGCACGCCAGGATTTCGATGCTAGCCTCCGGAGTGAGACGCGGAATTTCAAAACACTAGATAAATCATTGCTTAGACGTTATAATATAGTAATATTGTCTTGTCACAACTTACATACTACCATGTGACCGCGAAGCGCAGCCTGCGGTAATTAGACAGCTGATAAACTTACATATCTACATTTTTATGTACTTACTTAAATATACAATTTTACACTCAAATTCGCAACACATTCTCATGCCGATCTCATAATTAATTTGTCCTGGATGAGAATGGAACCCGTAACGCACGGTTCCGTAATAGCTACTAACCACTGAACCAATAGGTCAGTTGTCAAGAGTATGGACAACTGAACACGGCTGAATCGGTTTTTCTAAGATATTCTTACCGTTAACCGGTTCTTCGAAATTACTTATCTCGAACGCACGTTCCATGTTGAGATGAGCATGCACGCGCTCTAACAGTGTTATCTAATCCAAACATGATTTCGTCGCGGACGATCTGTTTATGACGAGCTCGCGATAGTGATACGGCGTCTTCCGCAACACGTTTTGGCCGTTACAAATCTCGATTTCTTAGTACCTACGCGTTTAATAACTGAATAATTGCCTGCTCGTAAAATGAACGCCTTGATTTAATTACCC
>DVOY01000257.1:0-12706 GCA_018237585.1 Apyrrothrix maculosa | reverse complement strand
TCTCGAATTCCCAGCACTTCGAAGTATAACCGTAGGTTAACAACACACATTCTGCGAATTACAGGTACTCAAATCTATACTTTTAGATACTCTAATCTGTACTAGGTTTCAGGTACTGAAATCTGTACTTTTATTTCTGTAATCTCACAACAGAATAACTATAATTATTTTTTATGCAGAGTTGGTACTAGGCTATTTTAATACTTGCTTTGGAGTAAAATTTTCTAAACCGATGTATCATATATTTTTTTTTGTTTTGGAAAATCTAAATTTAAAATGGCAATTGTGTAACTTCTAAACCAACGAATTCTCATAAAAACTTCGACCCTTATTAAACCCCACGGAATTTACAAAAGTCCGTTTTTAGCTAACCACTACATGGAAAATTGGATGTTCCTGCCAAAATTCAAGTCAATCGAACGCATAATACTCGAGATATCGTCTATATATGGGTGGAAATCGCAAAATTTTTTCATAGGAAAACGGATAGTGACACACATGACACTTATCTAGATGAATTTTAAATAATAAAAACCAAAGTTAAAATAAAAACTAGTCAAAATCGTTACAGTGATTTCCTAGAAACCAAATGTAATTGCTCGTTTAAAATATCATATATAAATAGGTTACTACGTTGACTGTTTTGTTAGTCGAGTTGTTTTAAGCGCGACTGCTGATTAAGGGGCCTGGGTTTAAAACCTGGGTGGAGTACTATATTGAATATTTCAAACTTAGATTTTGTAGTAGAAATTTCTAGTAGCGGCTTGGAGTCTGAATTCATGCAAGGTGAATAGCAATAAACTCACCCTCTATATCATAGTGGAGCGTGATCGTAGCTAGTAAAACGTGAGAGTGTACTATACTCTTCTGTCTATCTCTTCGGTGATTACGGGCGTGATGTTACTTTTTTTTTTACCTTAACCACGTTAGGAGTTGTATAACGACAAAATAATGACTAGTCAAGTTAAACTTATGAAAAAGTAAGTTTTAAATTGATTGCAGTAATGACAAAAAATATAAATAATTAAGATTGCGTAAGTGTGGATACGAATATTTAAAAATAGAATGCAACATTTTGAAACAAAAACTGTATTGATAATTTTAATATGATAATTCCTTTGGTTCACTTCGAAATCTACGGTACGTGGCAACGTGTTAGGGTTACACTACTTATATATATTAATTGCTAGAAAACAACTTGGAGGGTGTTGCCTAGTTTTCTATGTGACAGTGGCGTTAGAGCACACGCCGTGGCGCGGAGTGCGTCGAGTCAAGGTAAGTGTGCCGACGGCCGGGTGTGACCTAGTGTGGCTCCCCCACCCTGCTGCTGCGTTCTGCACTCGCAAAAGTTCAACGAACCTTCAGCAGAATTCTTACAGCCATACGCGACTGTTACATTACCGGAATCTGGCTGCCACATATCGTCCACATACACGCTCCTCGAAAATCACGCTCCCAGTCAATACGCTGATTTTATTTGCACCTAAGTATTTATACAAGTGTTTCCTTAGTATGATCTGTTGTCATTGTTCCTTTCTATATAACAGCCACCGTCACCATCGCCTATACGTATTTAAGGTTAAGCAACACTTGTGGTAACGGTATAGGAAAACAATAATTGCACGCCTGCGAGTTCTATGTTATGTTCTTTAAGGCGTCTAAAGCCTGACAATCCGAAGTTGTCCTGCGTGGTAGAATGTACCCTATTCAAATATAGAAGTAACCAGAGTCTCATATCAGAAGGATCAATGAGCTGATGGTGACAACAAACAATGACTCTTATAGACTACTATTATTATTATTAAATAATATTATTAAACAAGAAATATACATAAGCCTTTTAATTCCTAATACTGTACATTTCGTTTTAAACAGATTGCAATTTCTTATGTACATATTTTTAAGTATTTTAATCTAATATCTAAAAACCTCTCGACGACTAAAGACCTCCATTTCTCTCCACTTTTGACTATCTTGGGCTGTTGTTATCCAGTCTTTGTTTGTAAACCTCATAAGTTCGTCTTCCCATTTTTCCATAGGGCAACTCTTTTCGTTTAAACTAGAAATCAGACTAGGTAATTTTGTGCGCAAGGGTGAGTAACACAATTGCAACCACTTAAATATGTAGACGTGTGCGGCGTGCAGATATGGTCGTAACTTAGTTACCGTTTGGTTCGCGAACTTCTCGGATTTACCAATGCCCCGCATAATGATCAGCATGAGTAAGAGTAAAGGAAAAGAAAATGGGGTTTTAACTTAAGTAAGTGGAATTATGTTAATTTTGTTTATTATGTCACTAGCGATTGCCGAACATTCGTGAATCATGGCCGCGCGCTGACGGTGCCCAGTTTTCGGTCATATGTATATTTTACACCGTTATTACTTTCTACCGACGCTGCGGTGGGTTTTTTGAGTTATCACACCTTCAACTTCATAACACAATTGAATTTGTATGTGACTGTTCTAATTAGCACCAAATGATTTTTTATACACTTACATTCATTTACAACATTCGCTATCTTAATGACTTCCTTCAGAAAACTTGTTTGAGATTAAAAATGATTTTATAAGTAGCTATTACACAGTTACAAGATTTGTTGAGTTACTGAAGTCTTAATTTGGCAACTAACTCCTATCCCCACTAATTCCAACTCAAGCATTAAGATTTAGTAAGTTTCAGGCCTCCTGTATGGTTTATCACTAAGTGATTCAAGCAATGTAGCATTATTGGTGTGCAATAAATCAACTAGTCATATATACTGCTGGCTACTAAATTAACCTCAATTAAAAAAACATGGTAATTTAACAGTTAACCCATCCCATCGAGTGCTTTCTACGGATCATGAAATCTGACTTCCTCGTTGGTCAGGTTTTTGCAAGAGCTATTGCCGATCGAGAGGTCCTGGGCTCAAATTGCGGATCGAGTACGATTAGATCTTTCCAAAATTCAAATTTCCAGTAGTGGCTCGAAGTCTGGACGTGTGCCCGGTGTATGGCAATAGACTCACCATCTATTCCATATTGGGACTTAAACGAAGCTGGTGAAATCTGGGAGTGTACTACACTGCTCTGCCTGCCTCTTCGGGGATTATAGGCGTGATGTTACGTTTATGAAATTCGAAGTTTCGCGATGTAGTATAATTAAAAACCAGAAGCTACGAATCGTGAATATTACGATATCAGCTCATAACACTGTCTAAGATAATAGTGCGTTCGTCAGCGAGAGCGACGCGGCCGGCGCGGTGCGATCGGGGCCGTTGAACGCGACTGGCCTTATTCCGGCGAACTATCGCAAGCGAGAAACGCGTTGCGGACTTTCATTGTCAACTCACGGTGTGCGCAGCATGGCGCGCCACCACCTCAGCTTCTCATAAAACCTATGCATTTCTCACAATACGACCCAAATTAGTTGAAACGTAGTACTGTTCGTTTAGATCATGATATGTCGTATATATAGAACCGTTGACCATTTTATTAAGTAACATTATAGTAAATTTTTTAATTATAGCTACACCACTATGTGGGGTTTGGGGGCTTTTGGCATTTTATTAAGTAACATTATAGTAGCTTTTTAAATTAAACCTACATTACTACCTGGTTTTTGTAAATCATAACATCCTGTGGCATATTATCCCGACTTCGTTATTGTATGAACTCTGAAAGGTTCATGTATCAAACATCGCTGTAAAGATAGCTTAAGATATTCTGGATTACCACGCAGTTATCAGCAAAGACGATCTGAGTTCAGCAAGAGGTCACCGGTGTCGGATTGAGTCGGAGCCTTAGTTAACAATGGCGCAACTGTTGCTACGAGGGCCGCTACGCCGCCACGGACTTCGTGCCGTGTCAAGTGCAAATTGAGTGTACACAATTATTTTAATATTGCGTCAATTCTATAACAATTGCATGAACGTATATTTATATCTTACCTCAAAGATAGATTTTTGTTTTAGTTACAAAGTTAATGAATAATGTTGTCTTGAGAGATTAAGACACTTCGCCATTTTAAACACGAGGCTGTGTAAAACAGTATCTGCTTATGAATGCATAGGTAATGTCTAGCTGCATTCCCTGGCCTCCGGGCAGCAGCATAGGTGATGCGAGAAACTGGGCTCTGCGATCCCCAACCCGCATGACCTATTACAGTGAAAAACTCCTGTGACGGTGCAGAAGGGCGCGCATTGGTGGAACTCTCAGTGCAGCAGTGCACTGAGACAAACTGATGTATGATGATGATAATAACACTTAGGTAAATAAGATAGTTTTGTATATCCTAGGATACATAATACATAATGTAGCTAAAGACGACACATGTACATCTACTGCTGATGAACGCTTATGTACTAAAACGGAACATCTCGCTTGTAATCCCCGAAGAGTTAGGCAGAGGAGTGTAATACACTTCCACGTTTAACCAGTTACGTTTTTTGCGTCCCAATATGGAATAGGTGGTGAGTCTATTACCATATACCGAACACGAATCCAGACTCCGACCCACTACTAGAAAATCTAAGTTTGAAAAATCTAATAGTACTCGATCCGGGATTTGAAGCCAGGACCTCTCAATCGGCACTCGCGCTTGCAGCCAACACAACCATGAGGCAGTCATGTACGTTACATTACTAGTTCTAATATCTAATAACTTATTGTAAGTATCGTAAATAACCTGAGCGTGTAACGAAAGCTACATGAAATATGTAGGATTAATAGTTGTTTCACTTAGAACTATTACATATGGTATGTAGATAGTAGCACACTCCACGGAGTTCTGGGAAACATGACTCATTAGGTAAATTGTGAGTAAGCGTATTTTATAAAAACCTGTGCTATGTGCTAAAACACTACGCCATTTACTGGTATTTTTAAATTCGCAGATTTCATGGTCTAAAATGTTAAGAACATGATTATGTACGTGTACATAGTACGTCAATAGAAATGACAATACAACAATTTCAGTAAAGAAGAAATACAACTTTTTGAGAATAAAACAAACGATACAGATAGATATTAATACAGAAAAGATTTTCACGGTACAGAATTGATAATTAACTAATTGAGATTTAGAACAAGGGTAAGAGTTGAATTTGCGTATTGTATTACTCTCAATGTATTAATATTGCTTCCAAATGTAACCTGTAGATAAGACCAGGCAGGGAAATAAGTAATATGTAAATGAAATCCTTTGTAGTTTATTGTCAATTTCAAATATTGTTCTTCACGATTGAAAGAATATACAAACATATTCGAAATTTAAAAATCTTGAGATTTTCTACTGAATAACTAACGCACTGTACAAGTAATGATAACATCAAATTTTGTTTTTCTGACAGAATATGATAATATTATCGTTGTAATTACTAAATCAGAAGAACATTACATTTACTTTATGTACTACACAACTACTACAAATTTTCACTACGTTAACAAGTAAGCAAACAAACAGAATGCCTGTAAATTCCTTCTTCTTACGCTAATACACGGGTTCGCTGTGCGCACAATTATTTAATTTTGCGCACAGACCAGAAAAAAAGAAAAATCTAAGGAATACATGTTAGAAAAGACTGATTCAAAATTGATTTGGTTCCATAACACGTCGACACATTGGTCTTATTGGTTACAAGTGTGAGTATTGGTTGCAAGCGCGATTGCCGATCGAAAGGTCCTGGGTACAAATTCCAGGTCAGGTTGCATTGGATTTTTCTAAAACTAGAATTTCTGGTAGTGGCTCGGAGTCTGGCCATGAGCCCGGTGTATGGCAACAGACTCACCTATTCCATAATGCGACGTAAACGTAACTAGTGAAACGTGGGAGTTTATAACACTCCCCTGCCTACCTCTTCGGGGTTACAGGCGTAATGCTACGTTAAATATCAACATAGTTTAAGAGTTACTCTTTAGGTTCGTTACTCTTTAGGTTCGTTACTCGTTAGTTTCAACTCTCTACCTGACTGTGTTTTCCGTGCCTTGTGAGATCTGTTTTCGGATTTGGGACAAAAAACTAAAATTCATTAATACATTTTCGCTTCTACATATTGGACTTTTATGCAATGACCTGATTTCAATACTGAATTTCTAGTTTATACGCATTTTTACTTTCATGTGTAAATAAATATTGAAATTAAGGTTATCTAATATGTATAGTCCAGTTGCGGTTTAGGTGAATGACCCGCGATTATAAAACATGTTTATCCCAAATGAACAGATAATAAATATTAACTATTTATACAACATTTTATATTTAAACAGTCAGATTAATTAAATTTAAACATATGCAGACATCATCCATATTAGGATGCGAAATACGAATGTTTTCGTTGATATTCGGTACTGGTTGAGATTCGGATAAACAAATGCTATTCACTATTATATTTCGCCGCTTTTCATAACACGTAAATAATCACTTCATATTTTACTGCACACTGCAAATATATCCATAGAACCTGTTTATGATGTGCGATACTGTCATTCACATAAAATACTAAATTAAATATAAGTAGATATATATTTAAACATATATATGTAGTTTATCTGCCGTCTGGTTGCCGTAACACAAGCTCTCTCTCTTAAAGCTTAGTTTGGAATCAAATAGCCGCGGGTGGAGGTATCCCAAAATATTGTTATTATTAATAGATTACAAGTAAGACTAGTTTTTGTTAAATCTCAAGGTTCGTACGTATGTATGAGTGAAACTGCATCGCGGTGCGGACGTCATTCTACTTTTCCGGGGAGTCAGTGGCTTTGCTTCTAATCGACATACTTAGACCTATTGTAAAATCGTTGTCATTGAATAAGACAATATCATATATTACTCTTACTTCCTAGAAGACGATGACGAAGGTAAGGAAGACAACACAAATTGTTAAACCATTCGCGTAGTTTAACATGACGATATGCTTTTTCAAGCCAAAAATTAAGAATAATCAACAAATATATTAAAACTAGAATATATCAAACATAGCTATGTCTAAGTGTATATATGAATAGATAGAGGAAGTGAATATATTTCAGGAAAGCAACAATAATTTTTGTATAGATTTTTTTCAATATTCAAACTCTTTCTTATTTGAGGGGAGTTCATTGTAGTGATAGCAGATGGAAAGAGCTGCAGATGTTATAAGTAGCAGCTGTAGGTCTAACGAGAATGGTTTCTGGTATCCGCAGTAGTATGTGACGCTGCACCAATGCAATTTCGCTGCAGTGTGCAGTAGGTAAGTGTGTCAATGCACTCTAGTCCCCACTCTGCGTCCCTGCAATCAAATAAAAAGTTCAGTCTGTCTATTTTCTGGAAGCTGTCAATGGTATATTTGTTAACCTACCCAGCCTCTAAATTCTAACTTCCGAAAATGATTAATAACGCCCAAATGCGCTGAGGGTCGTAAATCCACCAAATAGTATTACAATGTAAAAAACCTTCGATTGCTTTATAACGTGTCAGTTATCAATCACTTCTTTTCAAAGTTAGTTATACATTTAATTTTGCCCAACGTATTCTCGCAATTCCGCCCACGTGCTAACATGATTAATGTCCAAAAACCTTTTACGCTCCTCAATATTTTCTTGTACATATGACGATTGCTTACCTATATCATTAATGCAATTATCACTTTTAAAAGGTTAGTCTGTCTTCACGTAGATATTTTGTTTCCTGTATGCATAAAGATGACAGAATACAAAACCGTGAAAAGCGATCGATATAGACGAAGACGATGAATCTGATAAAACTTTGTTGAAACCGTACATTAAATGACGTTATGAACGGAAGACACGGAACTGATGTTATTGATGCGTAAATAAAAAAATATCTTACTCTCAACAAGCGAGGTCAATGCTCCGTCTCGTTTTCATTAACTTGTTCATCGATGTCAGATTTGTAAACGAAGAATTTTCTTAACGAATTGGAGTAGGCTATTGAAAGCGGAACATGAAAATGAAACCCGGCTTGCTTGGCAATTATTTTACTAGTTAATAGTGCCATGATTATGACAACAAAAGTTTTAATGCTCTAATTTATAAAAGAATAATAAATTTATAAATGGCTCTATAGCCTCAATAATAATGTACGCTTCAGCGGGTGGTTACGTGAAAAAAAACCCATATTTCATATGGGAAACGTACTTACGTATACTTTCATTCATTTTTAAAATAAATTATTGAATAGTGATGTACATATAGACGTGGATCGGCGGAGTAAACTGTTAGAATTTATTGCCTAGGCCTGGTGTCGCAGCGGCAGGTGGGTGCGCAAGCGCATCGCGCCGAGTTTCCTATCCGTATCTAGGCGAGTGACAGTAGTTGCTTGCGAAAGTGCACATAATTGGATCGGTGCTTTAGAAAGGGGGTTATGAGTTTGTAAGTGCAACGAACCCGCATGCATTTCCTCGGGAAGACGGTGCTCGCCCGCCGATTGTGGAAAGCGTGTGTTTCCAGGAATCGGCGACACGTCGTCGGCTCCTCGTCACGGCTCTCTCGCACTTGCTCGATATGGCGAAAAGTGAAAATAAATAAACACGCTCATCACTCTTCTAATGGTCGCTATCACAATACCAAAAATGTTAACGTGTATGCTCCGTTAGTCATTTTGTAATATAGATTACAGAAACGGCATTACTGATTACAGTTTCATAATTACCGCTTGAAAATCTTGCCAGTTGTGATGCTATGAAAAGTTGTACCACATTGTGTTTAAGATATTCAAGTCATTGCGTATTTATATCTTCGTGCAATATAGTACACGCGTTACGTCATTCCACAAGGATTCAGCAGAAAATACCCACTCCATCCGTCTTTCAGTATTTATAACGCCTGATTATTCATAAAAGTTATGATTTATTATTTCAATAATCTACAAATATTTCTTAGGTTTTAAACTTTAGTAGTGTTAATTATTTATGGACTTCTTTCACGTGTTAAAAGCATAAGTTTCCTATTTTTATGGTTCTGAAGAAAAGTACTCGTGGATCTATGTTAAAACAAAGGATATTAGATTTAGTGCAAAGTGAAGCAGATAATATGGACGAGGTCAGTTCTCGAACGAAAGCCCATTACTAGCAAAATTTTCTGACCGTCCCCAAGTACCAGAAGGCGCAGTAAGGCGAAAATCTCCGTAGTTATTGTTAGATAGTCTTCGTTAAATGCTATTGATAGCCTTCACATAGGCTAACCAGAATCCGTATAAATAAATATTAAAGTATACTGTAGCCCTTCTAAGGAGGGACCCAATATGTAACTATAACGACAGCGCTTATGCTTATGCGCTTAATCCTTACTTATGTAAGGACGAAAGTCAAACCTGGCTACAGTTCTACTTATCTGTAAGGTCCGGCAATATTTTTCCGACGAGATGAATACCTTGTCAATGGCAGTTCTACGATCATGAGTTCAGTATTGACACTTAATTTGCACTGAGACTACGTTTTATTGCTATTCTGCTGCGATTAATATCGCGGATACTTACCCAACATATGACAATGTGTTTTGTATAAGTAACCAAATAAATGAACCACAGCAGAAACTTGTGTATCCCACCTCACCGCTACTACTTCGGCCTATTTAGGCCTAAATAAAAAAAATGTGTTAAGACGACGGAATAAAACCCGTAAGTCTAATTTGAATACATAAATGCGACTTTGTTTCTAGTTATTATGTTATACATCAGTGTTTGTTTATTAGTTATTAAATAAACGTGTAGCCTTCTCTCTTGTGCGACATTTAATGGAAGATAGTAAAAAATACATCTTTTTACATTTACAACTTTGTAGCAGTTCTATTACTCTTGTCATTATGCGCGTCATTCTCTCTGTACATATTCATTAAATTCTTTATTGCGAGTGAGACGAAGGACTTTATTTTTTAAGTCCCAACTTACTGCACATAAATTAAACAACTGTTATTTAACGAATGCAACATAACGGGGCTAAAGGGTTACACGGCCATATGTTTCGGGGCGGCCCAAATAGCGGATATGGGTTAAGTAATCACGGGCTTTTTTATGCATCCTCTCTATTAAACCCCTTTCATTAAATAGTCCCGTAACAGAACATTCTGACGTACAAAAAATCAACATTTGCAACCACGTATGGGCGGCCAACGTGGTAACTGAATCACTTACAACGCGTTGCCCTCACTGAATATTTAAATTGCCTATGTGCCTTTATTATACCTATGCTTACATTTCGGTCAAAGTCATACTTATACATACAATAATGCTGTATTAATACGTGCAGACCACGCTAATTTTCGTTTTTGTTTCTCCTCTTAATAATTCCGTATAAGAACGTAACATTAACGAAATATCGCTGTAATCCCCGAAGAAGTAGGCAGAGGAGTGTAGTACACTCCCAGGTTTTACCAGTTAGGTTTACGTCCCAACATGGTATTAGTGGTGAGTCTATTACCATACACCGGGCACTAATCCAGACTCTGAACCACTACTAGAAATTCTAATTTTTGTAATATCCAATAGTACTCGACCCTGGATTTGAACCCAGGACCTCTCGATCGGCAGACGCGCTTGCAACCAACACGGCCACAACGAGGAAGTCAGTATAAGAGATATTCATAAAAAGTGTCAACGGTGGATAAACATTACAGACTGTATATACTCGTATTGTTAAACCACAAGGCGCTACCTGTCCGTTATTTTTAAACACAGTACAAACGACTTTTAAACCTCACATTTGTTACGGACCTAAGAATTATGGTCCGTCATATATCTTTCCGATCTATTGTTCTATAGGAAACCGCTGGTTCCTAGAAGCGTCTATAGCAAACAACAGGTCCCGGTTTACACAAGAAACTGTTACTTGCTAACGGGTCTGGTGTGACAGCAAAAGTGCATTTTTGTAAAAATCGCACTGACGTCACAAAGCATCATTCAACGTCGCCCGCACCCGTTATATCACAAAGGGACGTAAACAAAGGACTAAAAGTTTGACCGCAAAGGAGCTGCGCGCAGTATATTGTTTTTTCTTCACAATATTACAAAAACAAAGCAAGCATTTATAATATGTACGAAAATGGAATTTATTTATTTTCCGTTTATAATTAAGCTGCTTCATTAGTCGTGTTGGTTGCAAATGTGACTGCCGATCGAGAGGTCCTGGTTTCAAATCCTGTGTCGGGTACTAATGGATTGTTCTAAAAAAATTAGAATTTCTAGAAGTGGCTGGAAATCTGGACTTATGCCTGATATATGGCCATAGACTCACCACCTATTCCATAATGGGATATAAACGTAAGTGGTGAAACGTGGGAGTGCACTACACTCCTCTGCCTACCCCATCGGGGATTACAGGCGTGATTTTAAGTTTTAAGAAATGTGTAGTAGATGTTATTCCCAAAAATATTTTTTTTAATATTCATGCCTGCTTTCCAAAAGTGATATTTAGTATAGTGCCACCATCCATCTGTTATGTTAAATTCTGTTCTGTTCTGTCATAAGTTGGGACCTATATGTACCAGGCCTAAATCAAACCATTTCTAGTAGTAATCAGAAATTGTAAGTTAGAAAAATCCGATAGTACCCTACGCGGGAAACTAAGCCAAGACCTCTCGATTAGTAGTCGCGCTTTGGACCTGTCGACTAACGAGGCAATCATATTACAAAAATGTTTGTTATAGTTTATATAATACAAAAATTATCAAGTATATTTTTAAAAGCAATGGAAATATTTCAAAATACTTGAAGGCTGCGTTTTTTGGATATTCGGTGGATAGATCCGAGCGGTAAAAACGTGCATCCAAAAAAATCAGTGGGCATTATTAAAAGTGAACGCATACCTTAACCGTCCCTAGCCCAGAAAAAAAATAAAAAGAAGGGACCAGTCCCGTTACTATTCCGGTATCCTGCTGCGTAACGACGTGCTTAATCCGACGGTACTAAGAGAGAAGACGGTTAGAATTATGTGCTTAAATTTAATAGGAACTTGCTTAGACTTAAAGCTATTTATGGTTATAGTAACATACAAAATCATGTTATGTATTCAGTAGAAAATGTGCGTTTGCTTATTGCTTACTGCTTTAAATCACGTATATCGTATCATAGGTATTAATTTAAATAGTAACGCCATCCTAATTTATGGCATTACTTTTTGGTAGTACCTAGACATTTGTACCAAAGTTATCAACATAGCTCAAAGGATTAGCAAGCTGAAGTGGTAGTGGACTAGCCGCATCTATCGCAGAACATAAAACCATTGGAAAAGACGTGTTCTGTAATGGAGATCACGACTTGGCACACGTAGCGTAAGCCGCCCTTCAGCTGGGTGGAGTGACGATATACGCAACGTGGCTGGCAGTGGTTGATGCGAAGAGCTGTAAATCGGACTCAATAGCGAGATATTATAAATGCATGTGTCCAGTAGTGGACGAAAATGTCAGATGGTACATACATATATCTTCACGCAAGTGCCTTTACGGGTTCCGTCTGATGGTGTGTGTTATGAAGGCCAAACCTGATAAAATGTAAAATAATTGAAATTTTGAAACTACTTCTTCTTTTAAAAAAATAATATCTTATGACATCACACATGGCCATCTGATCCCATACTAAGCATCAAGAGAGCTTGTGTTACGCTAACCGGACGGTTGATAAACTACATATATACATAGAAATATATACTTATATAGACATTTTTACACCCAGACACAGAACAAATACCTGTGTTCATCACACAAATATTTATTCTGGGTGGGAATCGAACCCACG
>DVOY01000256.1:0-12727 GCA_018237585.1 Apyrrothrix maculosa | reverse complement strand
CTCTTAGGAGTCCAAGTTTCAAAAACGATAAAACATATCATTGTTTATGATCAAGCAGGGCCTAAATCTAAAGTGTCAGATGTGGAACTTCAAAACCGGCGAAGTTTCTTACAAACATTCAACCGCTATTTATGCCTTTAGAGGCGGAATTTCCAAAAACGATCAAAAACGTTTATTGGGAGGCTAAATAGAGAACATTAGGTGTGTAACTTTAAGACTAACGAAATCTCGTGAAAACTTACTTAGCGGCGGAATTTCAAGAAATCCGTTCTTAGCTGACACCTACATGATAAATTAAATGTTCTTGTAAAGTTTCAAATCAATCGGACGAACAGTTTTCAAACAATCGTGATTGTCTATGTAGGGGTGGAAGTCGCTTATAATAGATGACACGATTCATCTAAAGGTTATTGCAAGAGAAGATCCTATTACTTGCTCACCTGAAAGATAATGAACGTATCTCTTATTACCTCTATAGAAAATTACGTATCGTATACGAGTATCGACAAACCACAACTTATTTAAATTTTCAATAAACTGTACCAATCGTTCTATCCACAAGCAACTACAACCGGAGCTAAGCAAAGCTTAACAATTTAATATTGAATTTCCGACCATTTTATTTTAATGTGTTCGTATTGCAAGTTTGCGGTGACGAGATTACTTTGAATTGCATACATTTATCAGTTAATCGTATTGAGCTTCAGTTGTATCTTTTATGTTATTATTAACGTTTGTTCAACAACTTTAATAGGATTATGACATTTCTATATTTGTATATTTATCGTATTATAAACATTAGACATAAAATAAAGTATAAGAAAATCATCAAATAAAAATATACAAATCCTAATCATCTAGAGCTACATAATCTTATTCCAAAACATGTTAACATATAGGATACCTATAGGTTCGTCAATCTAACTTGCATGTTAGTTTATTCATTATTAAATGCAAACAGAAAATAAATTACATTTATTTGTTGGAATATAGGTTACAAAGATATTACAAACAATTTGAATCAGTATATTCCGTCCGGCCGGGTGGGATGATGATCTGCGAAAGGCTGCAGGCAGAAGCTCGATGCGGCAAGCCGAGGACAGGGCGCGATGGCGCTCTTTAGGGGAGGCCTATGTGCAACAGTTACAATTCCCACTTATAACATCCGTCAGTATACTATATACATATTTAAAAATGCTATTTATTTAGAAAAATATTTAAAAAAGACACTATACACATAGTATAGTGTCTTTTTCAATATTCAAAAATATTTAAATTATTCTCAATTTAATTTACAAGACGTTTTTCGTCAACAATGTTTGCTGTCAAGTTACGAACATTTAAAACACTTAAGCAATCAGAAAACCTTCATTTAGTGCCTATGAATTAAAAGATTATGTTATATTACATTTCGCTAATTAAATAACCATGTCCGATCTAATATTACATCCGGTCATTATAATACTAAATACATTGATAATAGATAATAAGGCATATGGAAGCCTGTGTAATTATTAACTGAATATACACTGGTCTATATCGCAGTATCCTTGTACTCATTCCACAAACAATACTCGATGCAGACTGCAAACAAATAATATGGGATGAATTATTTGGCTTGTTACACCAACAATTGTGTATATGTACGCATAATTAGCTCAAGTTAATTACATATTACGATGTCATGGCGTATATAAATACGTGTATGAGTGATGCACTAGAGAAATTCGAATCGGGGGTCTACCTCATTTGTCTGACTCGATCTGATTCTTTCGGATCGACTTCATTAATGCTCAAGTAAAAGAAGCTGGATTTGACTAGTTTGAAGTTCGTAAATACTATAGTAAGCCTAAGCACTAACTTAACTGCATTTAAATAGCATAAAATATACCTATAGTTTTCATTGAAATAAACACCTGAAGAAAACGTCACCCGTATTTAATTTATTTACCGATATATACTTAATTTTAAGCTGTATCAAAACTTGACAACAAAATAGGACGTGAAGCAAATAACAAATCATTTGAATTGTAACAAATGAAAGAGAAACGAAGTTTGTCTATTCGATGTTCGTCATAAAATTTTCAAATAACTCGCCTTAATTATGAAACCTTCAATAGGGCTGCCTGATAGATTAGCTGACTAAATGGATGCTCGTTTGCTCTTCGCGTAATGTAAAAAGTGCTAATTTACAGTTAATAGATTGCTACTCGTAATTGACTGCCTCGTTTGTCATATTGGTTGCAAGGACGACTGCCGATCGAGAGGTCCTGGGTTCAAATCCTAGGTCGGCTACTATTAGAGTTTTCTAATTTAGATTTTCTAGTAGCAACTCGGAGTCTAGATTTGTGCCCGGTGTATGGCAACAAACTTACCACCTATTTCACAATGGTATGTAAATAAACTGCTGAAACGTAACAGTAGGGTGAAAATTACTCTCCTCTGCCTACCTCTTCGGGGATTACAGGCGTGATGTTAGGTTTACGTTTGATGTTACGTTTACTTGTAATTCGTTTCAGATTGTAAAGGAGTTACGGCCTTTAACGAGTTGGTATTGAAACCAGCAATATATAAGCAAATATGTATGTATGTGTATATATGTATACGTTCGTCAGTCCACGATGTTATTGCGCTATTCGCGGTGTTTCTGTAGGCTTGTACTCTCAGTCGACGATAAATAAACACGGCGTGCGCTGCAGCCGATAAGCTTTTGGTTGCGACGACATGCAGAAGCGGGTGTAGAGTGATGTAGTATAGGGGTGTCACTATGCCGTGATAGCATAATATTCCACGCAATTCTTAATTTTTATTATGGTTTTAAAATTAACACGCGAATAGTGTCTAAAATGAATAATTTAATTCCTCGCAATGCGTGTTAGGTGTTTTTTCTTTAGCATTAGTGTGAATCACATTTTGATTTTGTTAATGTACTCGTATTAGCAGATTATTTCAAATTTGTTGTTTATATTTGTTGATCTTTATATTTATAGCTACACACTAAGTAATAATCGAGCTGTATATATTATGTATGATTCAAAAACAAAATCACCAACCCTAAACATAAATTATTAAGCAAGCGCTACTCCTATGAACTCTATCGAGTTCACGCCTGCCTGGGTTGCTCTCCCTGTACAGCAAGCGCCCTTCGTCTTGGCAAACCACGATAGATAGTCTACCTCGCAGCTTCATCGTCATTATACAAAATTACACCAGCCTATTGTCTTTTATTTGTGTCAGCTTCCAAAGTGCAGTGGAGCGACGCAACGGAGATTAGGCTGTCTAAATTCGGGCTTAAATTTTAATCGCCGTTTAAGGCTTCCCTAACGGAGCACTGAACGGCATGTTTATATAGCATATTTTGGCAGTGGTTCCTTGATTGTACGCCAGAATTTAAATACGGATACTTAGCTCATTAAAAGGCATTTTTGACGGAATGCTCAAAAAATGCTCAAGAGTCTTTTTGTCTTTGAAATAAAATCTTAGCAAAAAATTTCCTTGGAGCTTATGAAGTTATGTCCAGAAAACGCAACTACAGACTCAATGTAATACTGTGTTGTGATCATCTCAGACTTTCCGAAAATATAAGGAAATATTTGCAAATTAATTGTTGTTCGTATAGACTTCATCTTGAAATCAATTTGTATCAGCAAATTATAAAAAAATTATCTCACTGTAACTCATAAAAATCAGGATCAGTTAGACGCGTTATTTTTCACTCGGCTTTATTTTTACGCGAAGCTACATCGGCCGGCATCGAACCGGATTCTAATCAATTTAATTTATCAGGGATCCCCCGGAGGCGGCCATTCACTTCATTTAATGCGCGTATTTTGCGGCTCAGCTGATTGTTTTGAACCATTCGGTTGTACGGTCCATTTAGATTAATTATTGGATTACTTCATTTAGCTGCGAATTATTTATGAAGATACTTACTTGCTGCCGAATATCATTACATTTTGGGCGTTGGTTAATTTTACAGTACTTTTCGGTATTTTACGATATTTCAAATATTATAACTACATAAGATATTTACAATGTATCTAGCATAGTTGCAATTATATTTGGGTAAATTAATAAAGTGATCCTATTCAATAGTAGTTTGTAATTTAAATACAAGATTTTTCTGTAAATTCAAAAAGAACTAAATGGTATGTCGACAAATTAAATGTCGATAAATTAATATCCCCAAGAATTAACTACAAACTAGTCTAGAATATATTGCAGATTTTTAAGCATTAATGCAAGTACGAATATGTAATCATAGCAGCATCAATAAGGGCAGTCCTGTCGTTTCGCAATAAACTCTTGAACAGGAATTTAACACATAAAAATATTGTAAATCAAACGCTTGTTACAGCTAATACAATCAGAATGATGGAGGTAGGTCCAGTAACCTCAACGGCGTTGGCCGTAAGAAATATTAATTATCGTCAAGATTAAATAGGAAAGACGGCAATCGAAGACCGAAATGAGGGTAGAATTACGACAGCGGCGGCATTTGTCCCGGCAACTAATAAAGGAGACAATATTGCACTCGATACGTATAAATGTGCGAGCAACATTTGGGGCGTGATATTAATTCCGCCAGTAATTGCTATCGGTTTCCACCCGAGGCTGCAGCCATGAGCCATGAATACGGGAGTTACCGCTATTTGTTCCTGACGTTGCGGTTTAGGGTTTTACCTCCGCCCCGTCCTATATTTATTTTCTTCGAGTTCAGTCCAAACACAATAGTCGAGTGGATTATCCTGGCCGTTTGGATAGTTTCTATTCTGTGTTGTGAATACAATGAACTCGTTTACATTAAAGCTAAGTCAAGATATTGTAAATGGCAGCAAATGTTGAACTCTACAATATTTCCTAATTTCACCGCCATAAAGTCGAAACATTACTGTGTTTTGACGTCATACGTGTAGCCGCTAGCACGTCTGTAAGTGGATAACAACACGGAGCGCCAGTATCAAAATCTCGTCATCCATAAATTTAGGGTGCGCGGTTACGCCTGCTACCGGCTGAGCCGTATAAGCTCCATTGTGCATAACCGAAGAGGGACAGGAAACCACAACATAGCTCCCCTAAACTAGCACCAATGTATCGCTAAACACTATGGTTAATTAATAAACCTACTTGAGCTACGAAAAGACGTTTATACTAACACATTGAGTTAGTAAAGTTATTGCTGTAAAATAAAAAAGTATTTGCTGTTCAACGCAACAAATCTACGTATTATGTATGTGTACTAAAAATATTTTAATACCAATTCATAAGCTTATTATTGGCGCATCAAAGAAACTTATACCTCACCTACAGGAAGAAAATAAGGCATCGTCGCCTAAAAGATAAGTAGGACGTAACTCTATTCGGTGAAGGGCCTCTCGTCGAAGTCGACGTAGTGGTACCAAGATTACGAGAACCCTCACGTCTCTTATATTGGAAGAAAGATCGGTAGAGATAGCAAAGAGTGAAAAGATTGTGGTGGGTCGATTATTAGTGGTCGCATTGTACGTAGTCGCTTCGATGCACTGTGTGAACGGAGGCTCTCGTTATTTTCAATTTCCATACGCGAGCACCCTTCCTACACGTTTCGTGTACAAGTACAAAAAGCGGGTGGATTAAGCCATGAATCTTGTAAAGACCTGAGTTGATTTAACTGGTTTTGGGGGAAAGCGTTCTCGATTGTTTTTACACGAGAAAAAATATTAATATAACATCTATGATGTTAATATTTACTTGATATCTATTTTTGCTTCCAATAGTGTTGGATTTTGCTCTTACGAAATGTGTACATAAACAAAAAAGCAATGAAAATTTAATAAATAATTGAAACAAAAATTAATGAAAGTTTTATATTACAAATATGTGTCCATATCCATATTAATCTATAATAATGTTATTAATACTACAGTAAATAATTTTTTTTATGACATTATCCTCAAAAACAATTAAAGGTTAATGCTATAATGACATTCATTAAAAGATTCAATCCTCCGATTTCTTTCTTGCACCCAACGAAATTGAAGAATGATGGTCGAAATTGCTATATAATTATATTTAAAATATTATTATAATAATAAAATAAATTAAAAGACAGCGTATATTTCTACGCATTATAATATTCTACGGTTTACCTGAAATAGTTTCTAGAAACTTGATAAAGTCATTTAAAATAACATAAAGAGCTCTATGAATGACTAGTTCGTTTGAGGAGTAATAATTAATATACAGCGATTGGCTTCGTGGAACATTTACTTTTTTCATTTACCAAGTTAACTAAAACAAATAACAATATATTGTATATACCCTTGGACTAAAAACGAAACCAATAAAAGTGAATACTTATGCAATTTATACCTTAATAAACATTTATTAAAATATAAAAACAAATTCGTACCTAAAGCTTTTTTTAACGTGAAAAATTTTCAAACTTTCAACGTTATGGTTTTACCTGCTATATCTGTGCAAAATCACGGCGAACTTGTTAAGAATTAAACATTTATAGCTTAGGGTCTATTCGCACTTGACCTTTTCGCAAAGGAGGCGCCACTTAAAAATATTAAGGAAGATGGTGTTATTATAATACATTTCTGGCAACACTGGCAAGGTAGAAGAAGAATGGTTGGGGTACAATGAGAAAATTGTATTTCCATTTTTACAATTTCAATTTAGTATTAATTCCAGTTGGGAGCCGGGCCGTGCTCGCTACCACACCACATGTAAAATATGGATCGGCTAAGCGAAATTAAAATGCTCTATAAATTGTGATTTTTGCAAGTCCTAAAGTGGAGAAGGCTTTTTATTATTTATCGCCTGCGCGCTCGTGGCCGGCGTCGACTTACTGAAAATCGCTGTGTTATTATTCAATTTACTTGTTTAAAATATTAACGTTGACGTTATAGCGAAGTACTTTTTAGGCGAGAATAATAAACGCTGCATGTATAATGTTTTTCAAATAGCAATAACAACCTATACTCATAAGCTTATCCAGTTGCATAAACTACTGTGTTTACAGATAGCTGTGACTAAATATTTATTAATTTTGATTATGAAATACATTGGATTGTGGGTTATTCCGAAAAAGTTGCCAGGTTCATAATTTTGTATGCAATCACGTTCAGTGTTTAAAGTACTTGTGAAACGGGTTCGTAACGTGTGCTGGGTGGACATGATGTGTGTTAGGTATACATACAATACTGTTGTATGTCAGGTGGGAAGTAAATAAGAGAACTTTGCTATTTGTAATCGTTTTAAGCCCGACAATTTTCCGGACGGGACAATCCAATCGTACCGAATAGAATAAATACGAACGTGTTCGGAGACGCAACGAGCGCACATCTCGCAATCAGCGAGCCACCTCTGCACACACTTGAGGCACTGATTTTGCTCTTCACCTATTTCTTGCTTCTTTAAGTATATAATATTAGCACTAGTTTCGAAAATTTACTCATATTTTTCAAAAAAATACTGATGCAGCATTTATAAATCATAACATTTTCATAAGCAATCCCTACACACTGGTTCGATTAACTTATTCATATTATTATTTTTAAGCTTATTCTAGATGTACGTATGAATAAATAATCTACTCGTCCATATCACTGAAATGAAAATAAACAATACGGTACCTATATTAATTACGAATATGTAAAAATTTTCTCTTCTACAATAACAAAATAAATGAACTGTGCTCTCGTTTTTATTATTCACGTAGAATCCTCTTAAAATATATTACCATTATTCTCTTTTCATAATTCTACAACTGTTGTTGGAGTATGTAAGTAATAACCTTCTTCTTTTTATTCGAAAGGGAAGATCGTATGAATTTTTATGTGCGCTTGTACGAGATAGAAATTGAATTGTATTTTCGATAAGTATATCATTAATACGAATGTCAGCATCCGTAATACTTATAATATTTTAAAAATTTCAACTTTTGAAGACTCAAATGAATTATTTGACGAAATTTCATTCCAGTTACAGTATTAAGAATACTCCTTAAAGCGGAGAATTTTTCACCACATTGTATGAATATAACATTATAGCTACAAAGATACAAAACAAAAGACGGCAATACGATTATCTATTTTTATAGCACTTTATTCGTTCGTTCAAGTTTTGTTTGAAATTGCTACAACGCAATAATATTGGTGTTAGATATATATATACGTACGTAGATCAATAAGATTTGTACATGTATATAAGATTTTGTTATCGTGTTAAACGTTATCGTGTTCAACTTTAAAGTAAGAATTATAATAATAATCTCCAAACTTCAGACAATTCGACAACAAAAGTAACTAGAGAGATACTTTCGTGGTTCGTGAAAAGCATGATCATGCATGATCAATGCTCATAGTAGACTGATCGATCGGTATTCAGTGACTAGTTCCAAAGTTTGCTTACCTTCCGATATCTCGTGACTGATACCCATGTCTAATCATTCTTCGTTAACAGCTACTCATATCTTCGCAAAACTTAAATCATGCGTCAATACAATACCCTGTTGCTTTGTGTGGTATTTTAAAGTATGAAAGGTAATAACTCATGAATTTGGCAGTTAACATGTTCTTGTTTATGACTCTTTATCTTAAGGCATAATTGATAGCATTTTTTTACACGAAGAGGGGTGTTAAAAAATAAGGACAGTACTAATGACTTGAAGAACTTAGTCTCGCTAATAAAAATATTCACTCTTTAATTTATTCGTTCCCTAACGTATTATTGATTTGTTGCATTGTTGTGATATAAAAGATAACATTTGAGTTTAGTTATATTTAAAGGTGTTCTTAAACTTTTCTATTTTTTTTATCCTCATGACTGTATTTCTCGAAAGGGTAGGCAGAGGACTCAAGAGTACGCTGTCCCGATCCATGTATTACATTCTACGTCCCACCACGGAACATGCGGTGAATCTGTTTCCATATATTAGACACAAATTTAGACTCCGGGTTGCCACTAAAAATTTGAAAAATCCGGTAGTACCCGACCCGGGAATCAAACTCATTATACCTTATTTCACATACAAAATAATCTGAACGGCTAAATCTAGTTATAAACATCTCTGTAGCTATTATAAGCATCAATTTAGTATCTACGTCATTCCTTGTGTAATCTCAGTATGAACAAAAGATGGCAGCCCTACTTATCGTAATAAGCTTTGAAAAATAATGGCTTAGAAACTTTTCTAGGCGTCCCCTTTATAACATCCCCTCAGACTCATTTACGTAATACTTTGGTTTTCTGCGGTGCCACTTGTATGATTTTTTCCTCCTCTGCGTATCTGTTCTTGATGATACATTGCGCATATCACCGCTAATTATCTATGAATATTCTATTTAAAACTGTCACATATTCCGCACGTGACATGTGGGGTTATTCATCGCTTTTCAATATTTCTATTTCCTATTCATTCTTATGACCATGACATGAATTATATAATTAGCTACAGCTTCTCATGTTTTCAGTAGCGGTCAATCAAAATAATTAAATCCCAATATGACTATCCTTGTAGGAGTAACGTCTTACGTCTAATGCAAGGAATTTAAGTAGATAATGTTTTAACCTGGAGTTACCGATTTTTATTCGACTCTAATAATATGTATTTGTTACAGGGGCTTTGGATTCATCACATTCGGTGACCCAGCTAGCGTAGATAAAGTCTTAGCGCAAGGCACACACGAATTAGATGGCAAAAAGGTGAGTTCAAACTGTATTCCCAGATTCTTATTCTTCTCTATTAACCTTTATCCGTATCTTCCCAAACTCGAATAGGCTTTATGAGCTGGCTTCAGGTCCACGCTCGAAACACCCGTCCGATCTTATAGTAGAAAATAATTGAATTCCAACAATGTCTATATATTAACATTAGATAAATCTTAACTCCCACTAAAATTCAATGCTAACCCGAACAAACAATTCAAGAACATAGTTTAATTTGTGTTCGGTTTCCTCGAAATGTAATAGCCGTGATAAATAGCTAAATGCATAAACCATTTACTGGGAATGCATGAATTAATAACGAGAAGGAAACGTCTTGATTTCCTACCTCGGCGTTATATCTGTCGGGAGCAAGTTCTGATTCCCTGTGAAAGTTTATTGTCCCATCCGAGATGACATAAATTCGCCTGTCCTCTGAGCAAATAACTCTGCAGCTATCATAAAGCGAGAAATCATAAGTGCCTCTAATTTTTCTACATTACTATTTGAAGGCGTATGAGTGGGTTTGGCGGCGGAGAGTGAAGCCTGTGTGCGTTATCCGAACTCGACGGTAATCTGATTTGATTTCAAATAAGAATGTATGTATGATCGAAAATTATTATAAAAAAAACGGTGATACAATTAAATTAATTGACAGGCATGAGATGATGTAAAATTGCTACATATTGAGTAGATTTCTCGTTCTTTCCATTTTCTACTAATATTATGTTTCTTCATCATTTATTCTATTTGAAGAAATCGCTATTCAAGAGTTGTGTAAGGAAATACTGTAAATATAGCATTACAGTTACAGTTACAACGCAGGAAAATAAATCGTATGTAACAGTGATAATGATATAGAAGGTGACGTAAAGAGTGATCACAATAACATGTTTCACGTGCTTCATAAACATGTACATGTTAAAAAACAAGTATGATCATTAACGTTTAAAACCAATGTCCATAGACAACGAACTGTTTATTACGAGAAAATTACAAGGCGAAAATCACGGTAAATTCAGCGTTATGAATTTCGTAAGGCACATTTTATAAACGACTAGTCATTACTGCGGCTTTTTTCGCATAGATGTAGCCGTTTCAGCAATTCTACTGTTCTGTTGGAAAACGTAAATGCTTATCTCCATCTTTTCTTGCTAAGTTCCCTCTTTGCTTCGTAAAGAAAATCTATTATATTTATTTTTGGGTGGAAAATAGATAAAATTGCTGCAAAATCTTTTCGTGTATCATTTATTTTGGAGATTTACCCTTTAGATTCAAATTATATTAATATTAACACCAATAACTAAAACTGAATAATAATAATATTATGATTCTTGACAGTCCACTGCATATTAAAAAGAAAGCTAATAATTCATTATAACTATAAAGTCCTATCAGAAATAGTTTTAGGAAAGTCGATTAAGTACTCATGAGAATGTGAGGGATTTATATTTTTTTGATTCTTGATTATCTAGATGTATTGTTATTAATTATTAAAGATGAGGTCGTTTGTTAACTCCATGCTGATATCGAGAACTATTTTGTCAGTGTTGTTCATGTTCACATTTTAAATTTCACCTTTACAAGTACGCAAACATTGTCAATTACAATTCGAGGTGTTTCCCTAAGTACTTCTGTAGTGAAATATGATTAATATAGAAAAATAAGGCATGGTTATAGAAATGTTAAATCACTTACAATATCAAACTACATAGTACTCGGTGGGATAAAGGAAAATAAAATACGCACACGCCCAGCCATTTATGTATGTACATAATGATAATCTTTTGTCGAGATTCGAGACACATTGCGAGCCAGTGTGTGTACAGATGGAGAAAAAAGTCGATTACTATCGCTCGCCGCGAAATAATCTAGATAAATTACAGAGCGCGTCGTTGTTTACTTTGATTAAATTGTAGTCGACTGGCAGAAGATTAGCCGAAGCCTCGCAAATCGAGCGAGAAGAGAGAGCGTTTTCTCAATTTACATAAAACGAACTCGGAAGATCGCGATAGTGTTTACGTTCAGCGCTACTTATATTACTCGTAGTCTTTATTCTATTGTGCTGTGGCAATGTAATTTTTTTCTGTCAGTTGTTGCGTCAGTTCTAAACGTAGTACTTAATTTAAAAACTCACCATGACGTTGTGATTGGTTTTTCGATGCCCTATATTTGATTCGTTTAATGATCGAAAGGTACTGGGTTCGATTCCGGTCGGATATTATAGAATTTGTCTAGCTTAGATTTTCTATTAGAAATATCTAGTCGCAGCTCAGAGTCTGAATTTGTGCCCGGTGTATGGCATTAGCGTATTTTTTATGGTGGGACTTAAACATAACTGGGGAAACGTGGGAATGCACTGCACTCCTCTGCCGACCTGTACGGGGAATACAGTCGTGATGTTACATTCATTATTGGATTCGTAGCTTCTATGGTTTTTTTTTCTATTTTTTTGTGTACTGTACTCGCTATCATACCTACAGAACAATCACCACATAGTCAATGTACTCAATAATGGCGTTTTGCCTATTCTTGTATTTATTATATACATTACCGTTGTTAATATTGTAAACCTAAAAGAGTGGGTATGTAAAATATTAGCTTTCCTTCGGAATTACTGCCGATATATTTTAATGAATAATACTTACCTTTGTTATTTCAATACGGTATCTATAGGGAAAAGTTAATCGCATGTCTTTGCGTCGTAAATTGGCGACGTACTCGTAACAAGGTTTTTCGGGAGGCCTGCATTCATCAATATTTATAGAGATGTTTGCGATCAAGCAGTAAGTAATAAACTACATTCGACGTACAGATATATTTTATTTGGACTGTATCAATGTATGAATATAATTTGTATACTGACAAAAAATCGATGGTTGTATCTCATGTGCATTCTGAGACAATCATCAAAATTTTGACATAAAACCGAAAATAACTAAAATTAAACCAATTTTACTGACTGACTGCCTCGTTGGTCGTGTTGGTTGCAAGTGCGACTGCCGATCGAGAGGTCCTGGGTTCGAATCCCGGG
>DVOY01000255.1:0-12729 GCA_018237585.1 Apyrrothrix maculosa | reverse complement strand
GAGAGTCCGCGGAAGGAGGATAAACTGAACATGTTCCAGTACGATGTCACTATCGATAACAATAGCGCTATGTGGAGTTTTAACCAGATTATTTTTGTTACGAGAGCAGATGTAGGTATGTGTAACGTATTACGGGTGTTATTCGAGATGGGAATATTTTCGTATCGTAGTTTACTAATATTAAACGTTGCGAGGCGTTTTAACAAGAAGTGTACTGCACTCGTCGCGTTCAGAAACCTCAGTAGGTGAGCAGAGCCGGGCTCGCGGATCGGCCCCCGTCGGACTCCGGTGCCGAGACGCGGAGAGCCCGATTCTACGTGTAAAATAAGTAGATGATCCATTGCAACATCACGTACTATTAATTCGGATTCCTCAGCATCGATCGCATAGACACGTACCACGTGTCCAGCTCGTCGCTAACGTTGGAGAATTTCTGAATATTATTAACGAGTAGACGAACAGACTTCTATACTATCTACCTATATACGAGCGATTTGTGTAGACTTGTCGACATCTTCAGTTGCGAACGCCGCCCGGCTCCGCCACACTGGACTTTTTCTATGTTAACGTTTTTAAGTTCTTCATTTTCACGGCGACCGAAGCGCTGCCAGTTTATTAGATTCCTACGGGATATTTTACGTGCTTCCGGACGCCGATGTCGGTGCGGAGGCGGTGTGGCGCGGCCGGGCGAGCGCGGTCCTCGTTCGAAAATTATGGGACTAATTTATAATGTAAGATTTGTATATAAATAAGAACTTGTGGCAAATTATTACTTGTTAAACCATAAAGGTTGTAGTTCGTTTCAATTTTATTTTGTACGATTAGACTGTTTTGTTGGATACGTTCAGAAATGATGAAATTATAACACTATAACTATACTAATTGTATATAAAGGAAGCTGTTGAATTATATTATTTAGTTTGTTAGCGATTATAGTCATTATATATAAATGAATTATGGAAACATAAAAATAAAACTATATCAAAATACTGTTGGACTTTTAATCCCGCTCAATGCCGCCAGGCAGCGAGCGGGCGAAAAGAAACACTTTCAATATTGAGCAACTTTTTTAATAAATCTTTTAAACTATGAGATAATAAATACAATACGATACATAACGAGCATTTACTACGTGTCGTCGTAAGGGAGGGCCCCTCACACCCAACACCTCCCCCCGCTTCTTATCGCACTCTATCGCTCCTTGCACTGGAGCAATTGTATTACAACACGACTACTTCCTTTGTGAGTGATTTCAAGTGAACATAATGAGCGGCAGCCGGCACAATGGACATCTAACATTCGTTTACATCAGTGACGGCACGGGCGATAGAGTAGTATAATGAGCTGGGCACTGCGCTCCAAGTTTTTAATTAAAATATGAAATTACAGTTTATCTCTGTAAATAAATATTTGATTTGGCTCTTACAGCTAGTTACATTTATATAACACAATCTATGGAGTCGTTCGGCGAGTCGACCGACCAAGCGCTCAAGGGCCGTACGAGCCGGCTCCGACCGGTGATTCATGTCTACGACTATACATATAAAACTACTGCTGTGAAAAATCCAATTCGAATAAATTATGTGTACCGTTCGTGCTCTGTCCATTGTTATTCGCGACCGGTACATGGGATCTGTCCGCACGACGCACCGCCCCGACACAACACTGCGAGCACGAACGTGTCGATTGGCTCTTCCGAAATCATACTCCAACAAATAAACCACGAATGACGCCCGACACTCGGTCGGATACTCGGATGGGTACCGAGCGCTCGACTTACTCGCCCGAATACATCACATCGTGTGCACTTACATTGATTTTCGAGTAAAATACACGTATATTACATCGAGGACAAAATATAGGTACTAACAATATTGCACTGTAGGGTGTGCGCCGCGAGTTACATCACATCCAACGCCACAATCATGTATTTCAAAACAGTGAAAAGGAAATTAGCGCGAGTATGCGCGCTCTCGCCGAATAATGAACAATAACTGGACATTAACTAATTCATCCGTATCAAAGATAACTGTAACTTGTTTCTTATAAATTCATGAAAATGTTGATACATTTAAATTTGTTTGTCGAATTAAAACAACGATGAAACAAATACATCTATCCCATTTGGATGTTGTGAAAAGAATGCCGCTAGTGCCGGGCGCACTGGACGCTAAGGCATCGCGGCGGCCAGTGTAAAGCGGTATAGAGGGCGGACGGCCACGAGGCTACATCAGATCAGAGTACAAAGAATCACATGTATTATCACACTCGACGATACCGAACCTAGATATATAATATGCTACCAAAGTCACTAATCTATTCAAAGGTGAGGAATCCCGCTTTAATCAGGCGTCGACAGCTACGGGAGCGTCCCGATACAATCATGCAGTTATTATGAAAACTGGGATGTATTCGTTGTAATTCTGCTGCGACATATGTAGCCTTTCGGATATTCCACTAGGGGCAAAAATGAATATAGGGCAACACTTCCGTTCTTTAAGATCGAGGCCGCGGCGGGCTCCCTCTCCTACGGCATAAAAAATCTTAATAAACGTTTAACATGCACTTTTTAGTTTAATCGGTGTTAAGCAATATACGACGAATTCAATACAACACATTTGATTTCGGTACATTTCTTTAATAGTACAATATTTTGGGTAAACCGTATAGATATTTACAATGAATGGATTCGGTTCAAACGACACCTGTATCCAACAATTCTATAGTCACAAAATAAATATATACATATAACGTGACAACAAGATTTGAAGGCAACTAATTGCACTAAATATATTACATTAAATAACTGCTGACGCTCGAAGGCGGATACGGCTTACATCTATAATACTCCGGCCGGGCGGCCGCGGGCTCGCTGCGGCGGGACAGCCGGCGCGGGCGTCATACTAAAGTTAATAGCTACAAATTCAAATCTATATTGTTTACGAGCGACGAAGACTATGAATAAATGACAACTTGTTTTATCACCAGAATTAGGAACTCTTTGGCTAATTAACCGTAAAATGCGACCACGAAGTGAACATCGTGAGGAGTGGTGAGCTTAGAGTAGCGCGAACGTAGGGAGCGGGCGCCGCGACCGCGCGCCCGCAGCCGAGCCCGCGCCGCCGCCCGGCTCGTTACAATACTTTCTCACAGTGAACGTCAGGAACACCTGACACGGATCTACGATTACTTAGTCGTTACATACAAACGCTAAACACAGTTGCACGTGGAGGGTGCGATTTGCTAATCATACAAAAACTCATCTATATCGGATATAATCTTATATTTAGCACCTTTCGAGGGCCGCGGCCGGCGAGCGCCCGCGGGCCGCGCTCATCACATTCGTCGCGCACACGAAATATACGCAGCGCACTTAACATTAATACTCACAAGTGTACAAAAATATCGCGATCGGTCCGCCCGGTGACGTCACAGCCCGAAGCGAGCGTCGCACGAGGCGGGCCGCGCTACCGATATGAACGTACAATATGTCTGGAGAATACTGAAGTGTGACACCGGGCGACACCCGCCTAAAGCATTAACATGAACACGCCGCCCCTCGAGCTGTCGCCCGCGAACACCAGGGGGTTTCAATTATATTTTAATACTAATCGATATGTCGAAGGCGAATCCTATAATCCGTCGTTTCTGGCAGACAGCTAGTTGAGGTTTAAACGGAGAGTAATGCATACATTGATCAGCCGTTCTGTAACGGCGCGCCACAGGATTCAGACATTTTGTACAACTACAAGACCTTTATATTTCGGCGGATTATACAATTCGAACGCAACTCATAATACATGTACTAAAGATATTCTCTTAAGCATACGGGCCGGGCGGGAAGCACCGGCCTTCGCTATTAATTCATACAAAAATTCAATACATAACAAAAAAAAACAATTTTAAAAATCCAAAGCGCATAATATTCAACGATATTTTCAATCGAACGCATATAAAATTTGTAAATCATAAGGCCCAAACGCACCAACAGTTATTATTACACAACCCCAACCGGCGCCCGTTCGCTCCACGTCGATATGTTGCTGATATCTCGCGCCCGCCGCCCCGCCCCGCCCCCGCCACCCGCTTACATCCAGCCAGTAACACTATACATACACACCTTTACGCGATTACATTACACTTAGTATTTATATAATATGTATATAACTATCATTATTATAATAATACGGCCGCGAACAGTCAATATCGTAATTACCAATACATCGCCTTAATATAAACCATTCGATATTTTTTCAGTTGGAACACTTGATGAATGAATTGCTATTTACATTGGACACGTTCCGATCGGCTTTTTTGTTCTCGACGGCGAGAAACGGGCCGCGGCACGTGACGCCGACGGTTACACAATAGTTAATAATAAAAAAAAAAATAAAAAAAAAATAATACCTTAGATGAAAATCGACACGGCAAAGGATATCCGGCACTCGACACTGTATATCATATCATATTATCATAAAAACATCATCGTTTAAAAAACTAAACTGTATTTATTGACTTATGTTATTGTATTTATATTTCATTTTATTAACGACATTAAAAACAAATAAAAACTTTGTAGCACTAAAAATGATTACATAAATAATAAAATACTTTTAAACTCAATCGGAGCACAGTAACACAAGTCGAGCGCCAAACATCCTTGCCGTGTGCAGCTTTCTACACTGGCAACACCGGTGCGCCGACAACTTTATAACATATCAATAAATTCATTACTATTCGTTTAACGCACCGGCATCCCGCCTGTTGCATACATTTTGCTAAAATTTTACACATATAAGGTTAACACTTTTAGGCAACTACTGACCGTGCATGGCACGAGCGTTACCGTTATTGAAAATCCATGAATAATTCTCTCTTCCCTCTATCGTCTCAGATTCACTATTGAACGAAATATACCATCATATAAAATACATCTTATTATCGGCAAAGAGAAATAGAATCTAATTTTCGTTAGTCGACGACTGCATTGGTTCGTCTAAATTAATTAACTACATTGGACTAGGCGACGGTGTAGAGGATCAGAGCGATCTAAAATTGTATTACAACACATAAAATAGGGTAAAGACATTTCAAAATCTTAATCTGAACGTATTATTATGCAGTCTCTGGATTTGTACATAACATTTTGTAGTCACCGCGGCGTCCGCGCCGTGGCGCCGGCGGCGGACGGCCGCGGCCGCTAAATCATTATTTAAGCACAGACTACCTCCTACCGCTAACACACATCATATCCACGAAATACGCACGCAGGTGCAGGGGAGAGGGCACGGCACCCCAGTGCGGCCTATATTTAACCAACTCTGAACACTCTAATGAACAATACCACAGAAAAAATATACATTTCATTATAATAGAACACGAGCTAAATTCACTTTCGCGACACGTATTCAGTGGATAGTTTACAGAAAGGACGAAGTTACGGGTCGAGGACCTCAAGGCGAACACTTGAAAATATGCACCATGTAACCCTAGGAACGACCGATACAATAGAGATTGCCAGAAAGCTAAGTTCGTAGGCGTGAGATCAAGAATTCGGGCTCCCGTCCCTCGCGAGGGCCGACGGTCGACCACGTTTACTCGAATTCGACAAACCATCAGCTCGAAACTAGCCGCGGACACGACGCGACTGCGTCCGCGGACCGTTCCCGGTGACCGCATCCAACACTGTTACGTATAATGTACATTAATTATAATATATTTATCTACTCACAAGCTCCTCGTCGCCGCCCCGACATCGAACACGGCGACAGCGACATTTAAAAATAAATTCACTAACATGTTTCGTCTGAATATTTACACGTGCGTTCCTCACTGGGCTTCTAGTTGCAACGCGAATGTACGAAAGCGTAAATGAGCGTCGGACACATATATACACATACGAAAACATTTCCCCAAGTAGCGCTCTCGATGCATTTCGTGATATCGGTTTGAATTCATTGCAACGTGCGACGACGCGCGAGAGATAATACAGCCATTTAAAATCACGATACACGTCACACCTACCGTCTCGCCAAGCGAACATTCTCGAACATTCTCGTTATTACGTATCAAATTCACTTGAAGGCAACCTTTTGACGCCTCCCTTAAAGCAAAGTACAATAATTATTATATACAATTTAAACATTTCAAAATCCATCTCATGACACGCGATCCACAAGAGACTGTTTTTTTTTCCATGTCATATGGACACGTACGACAACAACACGTGCCGAAGTTGACACATTAAAATATACATATTTAATAAAATGGTCCGACCATTCAAGTATACAAACTATTGAAGATTTCCTATACATGTAACCGAAACGGCACTCATAATACATAATAAAACTCGTACATACATAAATGAATATTACACTATAAATGTAACAAATCTACAAACGCTTACCAACGAGATTATATAATACACGATCGCTTACATTCACATACAATGTATCTCGAGATGGGAAAGAATGCCACGACGCGTCCGCCAAACCCATCGAACATTCCAACATGGCGGATTTAGACAAGCGACATGGGTACAAAGAAACAATTTCATTTCACGGTACAATCGTTGTAATTCACTGTTTTCGCGGATTTGACAAATGTCGCGCTCCTTACTAGTGTGCACGCGGCGGCGGTCGCGCGGCTGCCTGACTACATCACATTCTTACCACACGGCGGCACGGCCACGATTGAGATCGCCGCTCTTAACTTAGTTTTGTGAATACATAATGTTTTATGATAACATAACATAGTCTATAGGTAGCGAGTACATTATGTGTCGGGTGTGTGTTTGTATGTGGATATGTATGTATGTATGTATGTATGTATGTGTGTGTGTGTGTATGTGTGAGTGCGCGTGCGTGCGGGAGCGCGGCGGCGATCACCTCTCGGCGTCCTCGTCGAGCGGCGCGAGGTTGGCGTTGACGATGTTGGCGATGACGTCGGGCGTCATGGAGCTCATGGCCGTGCGCAGGTTGTTGGCGAGCTCCTCGCTGCTGGCCTCGTCCGCCTCCAGCTGCATGCGCTCCATGCCGCGCTCCAGCTCCGGCTGCCGGAGGGGATCTGGCGGACGCATCGTTGCTTCGGTCAATAAAAGATAAAAGATAATTTATTAATGAGATATAAAAAATTCCGAGCTATGAGACAAACTGTAACATTTGCTAGTAAATTTATCTGTAGTTGGACCGATACGTAGCGGTGGAAGAAACCATCGTCCATGGAAGTGGCAGCCGCCGCGAGCTACACAGCTAGGAACTGAGTGACAGGAAACCGTGAACAATATCGTATGAGAGGAGCGAGCACGCACCCGGCGCGTCGTAGGGCCAGAAGGGCGTGTGGTCGAAGGGCTCGCCGAAATTGGCCCAGCACTCTCCGCCGCACGCGCTGCCACTGCCGCTCGCCTCCATGCTCTCCCACGCTGCGCCACCGGGAACAGAAACATGCTTAATTCCAACATCTGCATCCAATTTCAATCATAGTTACACTATCAGGTATCACAAACATGTCGCAGGTAAAAATTCAAATATGTCATGGACGTTGGTGGTCAACAGGAATGGTGAGCGAGCAGCCACGTGCAAGAGATTGACCTTCCATCGAATAGGTTCCACGACCTAGAATAAAGTCCACCGGACCGTATTCTCACAGTGTCCATGTCACTAGATGACGTAAATACCTCAACGCTTTGGATACGTTTTGGTTGCCGGGACGACTAAATGCGACAGGACATACAATTACTTAAAAAGTAAGTTCTTGAATAAGTTAACTCAGACTTGAGCCAATGAGCTATGTTCAAGTGACATCACATTCTGAGGGGCTCATACATAAAAATAATTATACAAAGTGGCATTACTGCACGTAAATTTGAAGAAAACCAAAGTTTCAAGGATGTCAACACAATCCATGTACTGGAATCATAACGGAATAGTAAACAAGTTAGTGGATACGCACTCGAGGGCGTGGCGAGCGGCGTGACGAGCTGCGCGTCGAGCGGCGCGGTTGGCGGCGCTTCGGGAGGCGCGGCGGGCGCGGCGTCCTGCAGGCTGCGCGAGCACGACCGTTACTACTGCGCTCGATATAAGCACACGGAGCACACTAGCGACACCGCCGCTCGTCGGCGTCATTATTTGTTTCTTTATTTTTCGTTTTAACTTAATTACTCAATGATTATTTTTAACGATTTCGATTACAATGATTAAAAATTGCGAATAGTTTGGGTCAGAAAGTCGAGTTAGTACATTTATGGTTTCAGAGAGTTTCAAATACATACGTTTCATCAAATCGCTACTCCTTATCAGGTGGCTCTAAGCGACATGGTTGTCGTAATTCTAACAGTAAGTAAATAATATGCTTCGTAACATTGTATATAATATATATCGTACACAGTACCATTTCTATCTAGTATGGAAATACATAGGAAGAAACTGGAAAGAAAGATGCCCACAAAGATCAGTAGGCCACTTGGTATAATAGTAACACGTTCAAATCTCACTAGATAGCCGATGAGAATATACCGCGAAATACAAAAAAACTTACTCAAACTCATAGCGTTGGCTGGCCAGTTCGAGGAATATTTTGTAAGCTTCCATCTGAAAGTAAACATAAGAATTTAGAACCTCAATCTCTTCATGTCAGTCCGTAATTATTAGTTGCCAAATTATTTGCCATGCATGTTGGTGTTGAAGAATTTTGTCTTAAGAAATAATAAAAAAATATATCCTTATCAAACTGAAATTTTTTTTTTTGTTTATTTAGTGACTATGCGGCGATAAAATAGTGGGCAACAGATAAAACAATAATGCTATGGGCAGAAACGACATTACTCCCCGGTCTCTTCGCCGCTTCATACATGTAAGAACATGCAAATAACTTCAAAATTTCGAATTACCTCAACGCTTTGGACGCCTTTCGGCTGCCGGGTCGACTAAATACGACAGGAAAATCAATTACTTAATAAAGTAAGTTCTTGAATAAGTTAACTCAGACTTGAATCAATGAACTATGTTCAAGTGGCATCACATTCTAAGGGCCTCATACACTTCTATAACTAACCCTACTGTTTATATCACTCCCAGCAGTGTCGTGATTGCCTATTGCAAATTGTGAAGAGACACTGTATTTGTGAAGAACAAAAGAACAGAATTGAAGCATTGAAGCTTGGTAAGATAACCCTGCCCCCCCCTTCAATTGTGAGTGGCATAGAAAAACAAAGCCGCTCGGGCTACGTACGTGCTGCGCGTCCTCGTCCTCGGCCGCCGCGCCGCCGCCCGCCGCGCCGCGCTCCCCGCGCTCGCCCGCCTCCGCACTGTCGGGGCCCGCCACGCCCTCCAGCCCCTCCAGCCCCTCGAGCCCGTCCAGCTCCTCGCCGTCGCCGCCGCCGGCGTCCGCCAACTGCATGCCCGAATACGTAAATTAAACAAAACTATTGCCTCTGCTGAATATACGCTTACAGCAAACCGTCGTGTGTATAGAATTAAAAACTATGATCCATGTCAGTTCAGAGCGACTGCAATTACCCGCTTTCGAGAGATTACAATTACCGGTTGTTCGACTTCAAATTATTACAGAAGATAAACTGTGACGAAAAAATACAACAAATTGTACGGTACATCTCCTAATACTTTTATTTTATTCGAGTACTTACGTCGTAATTACTGTCCATCGTGTCCGCCATATTCTCTTCCTGTAAACACATGGTAAATGTTCATGGTAAATCCATCTTATTGTTAATAATTTACTTTTGATAAAATAATAACAATTGAACTCGCCTCGTATGAATTCTCCGATGGGTAGAAACCACACTGTAACAGACGGAAAATAGTCATTAAAAGGACGGTGAGGAAGCTACCGCTGGGGTCTCCACAAAAATACAATTTAGACTGTGTAGGGCCGTGTAGGATTGCTACGGGATAGCTGAACCCACCATTTTATGCTTTTTGGTGGATGTTTATTACATAACTTTCAAAACTTTTTCATTAACGTAGTTACCTAATTAGCTACCGTACAATAATTATAAAACTTTTAACTCATCTGCTATTACAAAACTCAAAATTACTCTGTCTAAGAAGAAGACTGCATAGATGAATAGAGTTCTTCTAGTCTAATAAAACTCAATGAATGGGGTACATGCAGCCCAACCGAGACGATAACTTGGTGTGATATCGTATGTTAAAAAAAATTTGAACGATTGTAATGAATTCGAGATCCAAACGAGAGCAACACTAACGAGCGGCATGTCGTGCCGCTGCAGCAGCGGGTGAAGGCGCTGCTCGCGGAAGCACGTCCAGCGGTCGAGGCGCGCGGGCGGCGCGGCGGGCGCGGCGGGGGGCGGCAGCTCGTCGAAGCGGCGCAGCATGAGCACCACGTGCCCCATATAGCCGGCGCGCGCGCGGCCAGTGCTGTGGACGAGCATCACTGCACGCGACCACTCACCCACGGACACTTAATCGCTCTAGATAGTGAGGCGGACGAGAGCGGTTATTGCCATAGTGAGCACAAAGAGAGTATCGTCATCGTCAGCACAATCGATTCCTCCAATTATTCCACTAAGTTATCTTATTGCGACGACGGCAAAGCCATTCTATAATAATTAACCTACTTCAATGTACTGTTTTCGCATTTTTGCGACGGAGGAAATTAGGGCACCTTAAATCCTCTTTTGTAACACTAAGTAACAATTTTTCGATCGAACAAACCCAAATGCATAATCATCAAATGCATACTCGGATAATAAGAAAATATATTGTCGCTCCCAAAACTCGATCGCACAAAAGGCTTTACAATCTAAGTGTTTAACGTAACATATCATAATTGTTGAAGACTTAGCAGCTTACGTGTTGTCTTGGTTCTCGTCAAATACATCCATAAGTATCGTCAGCATGTTGCATTCGTCTATTAGCTGTAAGTAAATATTCAATACGTTAATCAAAAGTAATGTAAACACTTCAGAAAGATCAAGTTATCAAGTCAACAAAATAAGGAATTATTACCCAATAATACCTAATAATTCGTTATTTTGTTTAATTTCATCTTTCTGCTATAAATAATAGTCACCTTAAACAAAACAGTTAAATAAAACAGTTTTGATAAGTTCTTTGCAAAAGCCCAAGTAAATAAAATTAAGTATTTTCTGCTGACTGATCGCGGAATATCGCACTCTGCCTAGGCATGGCTACAAGTCCTGGCCACCAGCGGGCTGCAGCGTAGGCGGTGCGAGAAGCCGTGCTCTGGGATCTCCAACCCGCATACTCAGCATGGAAAATCAGGAGAGCCCTATGTCCAGCATTAGACTAAGACAGGCTGATGATGATGAAGATGATGATTACAAATATGACTATAAAATATTTTTAAAATGATCATCATCATGGGTTCACGTGAGCGAAGACCGGAGTGTAGGTCTATAAGAAACTGGGTGTGTGTGAAAACGAACGCGTGGGTGGGGATGAGCGCATGCATAGAGTTGAACACGCGTGAGAGAACGGATGCGAGAGTGAGCGTGGGAAAGTGAGCGTGGGAGAGTGAGCGCGGGAGAATGAGCGTGGGAGAGTGAGCGTGCGAGAGTCAGCGTGGGAGAGCGAAACTCACGTGCGCGGCGTAGCGCGCCGAGTGGCGGCGGTTGGCGAGCGCGTTGCGCACCAGCGCATGCAGCTGCGCGTGCAGGAAGTTGTTGTGCGAGTGCTCCAGCGTCAGCTGCATCATCACGCCCGCCGTGCCTGTCGCAAGTACCGCCTCTGAACTACCTCGATATAGCCCCACAACACCACCCTCACCGCGGATATCACTAAGTAGTGTTACCTCAGACGTTTGGTGCATTTGTCATAAATAGAATCTTATATGTTTTCCTTCTACCTAAATATACTTATGTACACAAGCAGTAGCACTTGCATTTATTAATTCCGTTTCATAACCACTTAACATACTGTGTTTTAAGACACTGAAATACTACGGGTCGGAAAGCGGCCATTGCACTCGGATTAATAGTCGTGCTGTCCAATTTAAATATTGCAAGATACACACTGCAGTTCAAGATGATATAATATTTATTGATAGTTGATCAATTTTACGGTCTCAAAATAGATAAGGCTGTGTTTGAACGCTAACCTAGGCTTATAAGCGCGTTGGGCACGTCGTCCACCTCTGAGCAGGCCAGCTGCGCCAGCAGCGTCGCCGCGCCCAGCCGCGCCGCGCCCACGCGCCGCGCGCCGCCCACCCCCGCCGCGCCGCCCGCCCCGCTGCACTGCGCCTCGCCGTTACTGCACTCTGCCATACTTCGCTCCGCTCTCTGTTACACAACAAATAGGTGGACATCAAATTAACTGTGTATGTTTGACAGCTATCATCACCAGCCTATTGCAATCCACTGCTGGACATAGACCTCCCCTGAGAGGTTATGCTAATAATTGACACACGAGACATGCGGGTTGAGGATCCCAGAGACCGGCTTCTCGCACCGCCTACGCTGCTGCCGCTGGCGGTCAGGACTTGTAGCCGTGGCTAAGCAGGCCGCGACAACCGCGAGCTGATGAGGGAATGTATTCTTACTCCGCCCCGATACGGATTGATACTTATGTTTAAATGTATATAAGACAATATTTTTTTTATTAGGAATTGTCAACTTCAATTAAACTATTGTGTTGCTCTGAAAATCAAAGAAACGATAATTAAAGTTTATTATTTACATTCCTTTTTGTATCATTTTTTAATAATCAAAAATTAAACTATAACGTTCCG
>DVOY01000254.1:0-12738 GCA_018237585.1 Apyrrothrix maculosa | reverse complement strand
AGTTAAGAAAATGTAAAATATTCAATATACAGGCCTATCATAAAACTCATAATATTCAGAGCACGTCCGCGTCCTAAAATGCGAGATTGTTCATTGCAATCTGTGTCTACATGCAATATAAAAACATAGCATCACGTTTGTAATCCGTAATGAAGTAGGCAGAAGAGTATAGTGCACTCCAACGTTTCACCAGTTACGTTCACGTCTCACCATGGAATAGGGGGTGAGCCTATTGCCATACAACGGGCACAAATCCAGTTTCGGAGTCATTACTACAAGTTTTAACTAGAAAGTTCTAAGTTAAAAAAAAATAGTACCCGACCCGGGATTCAAACCGGGACCTCTCGATCAGCAGTCGCGCTTGCAACCACTCGACCAACGAGGCAATATAAATATGATAGAAATACGATTGAAGCATGCGTCAAAAATCTTTTTAAGAGGTATTGTAATAAAAATAGAGTTCTTAAACCGGTAATAAGCATTTCCCGCGACACGTCTCCTTTACAACTATAACAAAGGACGTATTACAATAGCGGCCAACACCTCTCCACTAAACGGCCTCCGGAACAAAGCCCGCCAAACGTGGGAACACTCCAGTCACCTCAGAATAGCTTCCTGCACTTCAGCTGCCAACTTGACCCTCTCCTTTCCTTAGATATTATCCGATGCACGAAACAAGTTGCTTATAATTAATTTGTACATATAAAAGGCAATTTTCAATACACATGTCAGGTCAACTTCGTGTTAATATTTTATTTACTAAAATGGTACACATTTTCATGAATAAGTCCTACACACGATAATCTCAATTTCACATTCTTTATCGTTAAAGATTTGCGTGAATGAAACGCTAGATAATTGTTACACTTAGAACAACTAGAGGATAATTCATTTAACAGAATAAAGTCAATGTTGAATAACAAAAATCGTCGATCTGGATAATTTGATCCGGCGGCTGACGAAATAGAGTTGTTCAATCATGATAACCTTATAAAAGTACCTCTCTTATCACTTCGTTAAGTTAGAGTATTATCAGATTATAGTATATAGCATTATACATAAGATTAGTAACTATTGCCTCGACTAACTAGTAAGAATTAAGTTTCTTGGTTAATAACAGACAAAAAATAAGATCCGCTACGGAGCAATATTATTTTACTACGTACATATATTCATCGGCAAAAACTTATATTATCATTGTACAATGACTGATGTGGGATATAGAACTGAGACAGACAATTCTCTAAAATTTATATGATTGAGTCGTAGGCTACACAGACAATTGGGAATCAGGCACCTTAAAGCGCAGCCCTCTACGCTCGTTTGAGACTAATGATATATGATACTCATTATATACTGGAGATAAAAATAATAATGCAGCACGCCTTGACACATTGCAAAGTATTCCAATTGTATTTGTCAACTGATTAGCGAGAAATATGCAAATAAACCATAATATTGAGTACAGTGCCCGAATAGTACATTTGTATCCGGTCGTGAACACCAATGCAAGTGATAAAAAATCTGATAACGATAAGTTGGAAAGTCATTAATTCATAGTAAAATATGATTTGTATCTAACTGATCAAAAACCTGGTTTGTTTATTCAGCAGGACATTCCATCATTACAAGTAGTCCTATTGTCCGACGAAACACTGTAAGCAAGAGGGATCTGGAAAAAAACAAACGTATCAATCTTTTCTACTTTCTTTCTTTTCCTTTTCTATGACAGACATCAGAAGTTGTAAACAGTGTACTTGACGGGTTTTACAACATTATAGAGTTCCTCTGAAGATACTTGATAATTGTGGAAAACCTTATCATGTCGCAACATGCTAAGCCCAAAACAAAGCTTAGACAAAAATTTTCTCGTTATTCTTTCGTATAATATACTTTTTTATTTCGTATAAAAAGTCCATACTCAAAAATGGCACATACATCTTCATTATTAAATGCTTTGTTTGCGAATTCTAATTTTGTGAAATACAATTAAATTTTAATTAAATATAAACAAAACCTGTTTTAGAAAATATTTTGACAAACCGACGGTGTTGTTTGTATTACGCTACGTTTTTATGACATTGGCTCCGTAGAGTACGAGTCGGCTCTACTTGTAGCGCTCGACTGGCTCAGTAATAATACTATTTCTTATTATTCGGGATTCGTGTACGTCGCAGTTTACGAGTGCGCTCTGGTTCGGGGATCAAAGTACATATTGCTTTTTACCCGTGCTCCGTGAAATGTATATAAATGTTATGTCTACATTCGATAATATTGTAACAGTTCTTTGATTAATCGCTAATGTATTACGTTATCACAAATCGCAAATAAAAATAATTAGTAGATTACTTAGAGAAAGTTTTTTTTCCGCTTTCTTTCCATTACACAGATAAGTTATTTTTGTCAATACGCTATCGTAGTTTACTTATGCGCATAACCTTCTAAAACGATGTAGTATTGCCATGATACTTAACAATATTCAGTAAAAATCAATACTGAAAAATGTTACAAAACATTTCCATACGGGTTTAAAATACAATAACTTAAATCATTTATAGCCGAAACTTCTCAATTCATCACGTGCAAGCGAATGACATGCAATGTTCTCGTTTATGAATGTCGTTGTAACGATATTAATTGCATTTTACCAATTAATATTCCATTAAGCGAAATTTTAAATGAAAAATTTACAGAACACTGCACGACTCGTTTTAATTTGAAATTATCAGGAACATGCAAGTATCGGCATATACTGAACGTCTGTTCAGATTGTCGTTTCGGAGCTATTTTGATAACTCTTTAGTCAAAATCCTTTTCATTGAATGTCATAACATCTCGCCTGTATTTACTTGAAGGAGTACGAAGAGGAGTGTGGTACACTTTTGCGCTTAGCTAGTTATGTGATACGTCCCACCACGAAATAAGTGGAAAGAAATTCGGACTCCGTGCTTCTACTGGTGCTAGGAGTACTACTTCAATTGCGAGACTCAATAATACTTTCCCTGACGCCGGAATAGAACTCAATTCCTTCCTTGTCACGCTTGTAACCAATAGACCAACGAGTCAGTTAAATCAGAATCAGTGCCCGAAAGGAACTAGAATGACGTAATTACGCTTAGTATTGTTTCGTAGGAGGATAATTTCCTATAAAGAAATCGTGTTTGGGAGCGCAGCGCAACTAGCTCTAGTGTTCATGGGCCCATGTACTCGTATTTACGAACATCTTACAAAAATATTGTCTTGTTAAAATAGAACAAAATAGCGTAGCAATCACCCATTTTGGATTGCTGTGCTGCAAATTATTATTTAATTTATATTCTTTGTGTTAGTATTTGAAGAGTATTGATAATATGTACAGTTTATGTTTAAGTTTTATCAAATTACGAGTAGATATTAATGCTAATACTTTTCCTACTTTAATTATAAAGTTTTATAAACATTCACTATAAAAGACAAAGTATTTGATGAATTTGGCGCCTATCCGTCGGCGCAAGAACGTTTTAAGCCCATTTGAGAGCAAACCGGAAACCCTAATCCCCATCCTTATCGTGTATCATCTTCAGTCCGGTTCTTACGTAACGCCGTGTACAGGAAATGTCCACAAAAATCTTACTCCTGCGGTTTAAGTGAAAATGTTCCTTGTATATGCGATATAAGGGTGAGAATGGAATGGATCGCAATAGCTATTTCACGTTTGAGTGGCGCTTCCAGTGCGCACGGAAGCGTGACAACGGATAGGGATTGCGCGGCCAACATCACGTATGTGACGTAGTGCTGTGTTCATAGTAGTTGATCGTACTATTTTGTACGAGTCAGACGTGAACAATTAATGGATTGTTGAACGCAATATAGAGAACGAAACGTATCAGATGTTCTCATTTCGAGTTGTCGTCGCTCAACCACAAATCTCCGAACAATATTGTATTATTTTTCGTAATTGTTCATTGTTTAATGGCAACTACATATGTTATGCAAAGTAATATTATTATGTTGGTTCGCATTTCCGCTTCATTGAATATAAATGTAGAGCTCTAATAGGGTTTAGTAATCGTTTTATACGCAGCATTTGTGGGTTAAGTCCACGCAACGACCCACAGACTACTAAGATTTATTCTACAAGCTATGTGCTAAAGGCACTTTTGGATTTGACATCATAATGCAGTCCATTGTGGGCGTTTGCGAGCACACTTAGACTGTTTTCTCAATGTAAGGTGAAATAGAATCCCGGCATAATTCTGTCAGTTGCATGGTACCTCTAAATGCATTCTGTGAATTATTGCATTTGCATTGCAGTAATTCATTCCGTTAAACCGTCTCTGCTATAGATAATTATATAAATAACTAATTTATTTATTACGATGCAACGATTTTATTCTACTCACTTGGCACAATCCCTGAAATGATTTTCACTCGTAGTATCAGAGTACATTGACATGCTAATAAATGTATAAAGAATAAAATATAGTATGTATAACATAACATGTATCAGTATACATTGTCATGCTGATAAATTTATAAAGAATAAAACATAGTATGTATAACATAACATGTATCAGTATACATGGACATGCTGATAAATTTATGAAGAATAAAACATAGTATGTATAACATAACATATATCAGAGTACATGGACATGCTGATAAATTTATAAAGAATAAAACATAGTATGTATAACATAACATGTATCAGTATACATGGACATGTTGATAAATTAATAAAGAATAAAACATAGTATGTATAACATAACATGTATCAGAGTACATGGACATGCTGATAAATTTATAAAAAATAAAACATATACTTCATGGTAAGATCTATTGACAATACTACAGCTTTTAACTGTTAATTTCAGGTAGAATTTCATATGGACGCTGCTCTATCCGATCGCCTCGGATGCTGGACTGGACGCCGGACGCCGAAATATTACCTTCCACGATAGATTTATGATCGGCGTCGCCCTGCGATAATCTTCATGAGCTCCTTCCGAGACGATAAAAGTTACAAATCTAACTTTAAAGCGTCTCCGCTCTAAATTGTCGCCGGCTTTAAGGAAAAGTCATACTTGGGAAATAATAGGTTTTCAAGAGCTAAAAATTTCCAAACTAACTTATCTTCGAGATAGCAATGTTCTTTTTATTTATTCTACATTTGTAAGAGTGCTACCAAAAATTCCAAATGGCACTCAAACCACACCAAATAGTTAAACGTATAAAGCTTTCTATACTGTCTGCTCTCCATCACACATCGTAATTTTGCATAGTAGAATAATACAAAACCAATAATTTGCAATTTATACTTAAAACGTAATAAATTATTATACTTTTAGTCCAAACGACAAATGAATTATTTTTGACCTTCATCTCTGGAGTGCACATGAAGCTGCCTTATTTAGACCCCTAACTGCTAATATTATCCGGTCGAAAGACTACCAATGGACTTGGAGCTACCGCTAACTCTCAGTTTTTCCTATACCAACTACGTAGGAATAGTCAGATGGACAATATTAAAGGACCTGCGTCAATTGCCAAAAAGCAATCTGTTTAACAGAATAAGTGAATAGTGAATTTCTATACAATTCTTAGATATCACCTTCTGTATACATCGTTTTGTGCCCCATTGCTAGAAACAGAACGCCCTGCAACGCGACAAACTAAGAATCAAACGCCCCGAGGCTGCTGCGCGTATTCCAGTTAGGGTTTGTTGCATTTGTGCCATTTGTGATATTTCAGTTGCTAAATTTGTACGATAGTTATTTATGAAAACTATTTACAAAAGCAATCCTTGAATGGGTAATATCATTCACACCATTCCAGCTATCTCATCACGAGTACCATTGCAGCCCTCGTCACTCAATCAGCTCCGTAGCATTGTTTTGAGTTAATTACCCTCGCGCAATTACCGCTCTCTCATTGTGTTCTGAGCTAGGGAGTGTGTGAATAAGTGTTTCGAATTAAAGCAAGTGAGGCATTTCAGTCGATACATTTCTATGGAATTTCTTAATCTTTGAAAATATACATGAAAAGAAACATGTCAAATTTGTAAGGGTAGAAATATTTTCATTCGGTGTCCTCTACCTACCCCTAAAAGAATCGGCCTTAAATATCATCGTCATCATCATTAGCCTGTCTAAATTCACTACTAGACAAAGACCTCTTCGAAGGGGTTTTGGCCCACAATCACTGGGCACATGGGTTGGGGATATAATAAAATAACAATAATAGTTAATAATCTTTGCAAGTTTCAGTTATGTCATTAATCAGCCTCAGGCAAGTAAAGGTACGACTGTGTGTTATCAAATACGACGCAAAATTGTGAGTGTTTACAGATCAACAAAAAATCGTACACTGTCCGCTTTACGAAAGAACTTATTCCAAGTGTTCGTCAATATTCTGGATCTTCGATAGTGTCAAACTAGCTTGTAGTTTAGTGTGATTTTCACTACTTCGTTTACAAACTCTCGAATCTGTGGCGATGCCCGCTCTACAATCAATGCGCAGTCTGTGAGCGCTATATTATTTCAATTTAATTACCCGTGCGTATCGCGCCCTCATTTTGCTCTGACGCTTACAATGCTACAAGAGTACTACGATCAATCACATTAAGTTGCTAAATTGGTTGGCAATGATTGGTTCGCAATAATTCTGTCAAACTTATTGTCAACTAAAATATCATCAGTTATATTTCTGTGCACTTGTTACGACACAATGAAAGGTTAATATGTAACAGTTTTTACACTACACTGTTATGCGAAGGGATCTGCAGAACGAAAGACGAAACAAAACAAATAAAATAAGCCGCTTATTTAACTTACACAGATAACGGTTAAGGAAAGGGTCGAGACGATGAAGTCTCAATTTGACGGGTCAGTAATTTCTTAGAGGCCCTGGGCTTGAGTTAGGTAATACAGTAGTGAGTTTTCTTAAGAGTAACTTTCTAAGATTTTTTTAAAAATATTTTTAACAATGACACATTACGTCATTTGCCCTTGCATTGTATTTACTAAACTTAGGTTAATATTTTTGTAATCTAAAACATACCTGGCAATAATTAAAAAATCAACCTCAAGCTCACGCTTGACTCATTCTCAGTTGCATTCGATGTCTGCTTCAAAATTTAACAAAATTCCAATATTAGGCAGTGATTATGCGCGCACTGTTAAATGTAAACCTTATCGGAGGCTTTACTGAAATGCAGGAGTAATTTGTGAATCTTTTTCTCTGTTTTCCCTGTGATAAACTTGGTTTATGACGATGCATTATCATCTACTGTTCTATCGTTATGCATTATGCGATATGCATGATGCATTATCTATCTATCGTTTTCAGAATTGATTTAAAATGGGAATACGCACTTACTAAGCCTCATTTAATAAAAGTCGCTTAATGTAAATATTTGAGTTTTAGATGTCGAACGGCTAATAAGATCCGTTTTAACTGTCGTACCCTTGACCATTAAATACAAGAATATCCAGCTGACTAAATCAGTAGCACTACAATTAACCGCCTATTAAAAATTAAACACGAAATTTTTAGTACCAACTTCACATGAATAGACAAAATCCCTTGACGCCATTACCAAGCGCTGGGTATTGCATTTCGTGATGGAGTACTGTTCACACCAGCACCACCACTGCACACGCCCTGCAGATTGTAACGATCCGTAAAACAACATAGTTTGCGCATGCAGTGCTTGTTTTATGCAAGCAATAAAATTTGCTCTGATAGTAACACAGCATTGTACATTGTAAATGATCCATCTACGTGTTCTCTTTGTTCCATGAAACCTAGATACAAAGCATTTTCAAGTGGAACGTAATAAAATGTCGCACGTAAAATGTTTTGTTCCTAAGCTGTAAATAGGATAGCGATATTGCAAAGGTGAGACGTACTGTTTCTGAGAAATTTAAAATTCCTTTCCGATAACAAAGGAGTGGATGTATACATGTGTTTTATAGAACAAAGTACGTTTTGCTGCTTTTTCAATGCGGATCAAGTCTCAAAAAGGTTTTTCTCTGATGATTACTGAACAATTATTTGATATCTGTGCCGTGGCTTAAAATCATTGAAGTTAAGCAAAGTTTTTTATGAATATACATATATGTATGTCCGCGTAGGGCAGACTGTTTTAAGCTTACCACAGTTTGTAATATTACATACGTGTTAAACAGGTTGACACATATGGTCAACGACAAACGTATTACATTTCATTGCACGTTTATTGTGTTTATACATGTATCTCAGAGAGAGTTTAGACTGCTCGACCATCAGCTTGTCCAGTCCAGAGTGCCCAAACTGGGCATGCGGGTTGGGCATCGCAAAGCACAGCTTCTCGGACCGCCTATGTTGCTTCCCATAGGCGGCCAGGACACTTAGCTGTGCTTAGAAATACCGCGTCATACCGCGATATGCCAGCGCCGGGTCTAGTCCCCTCTTATGCCTGGTATCCCAGCATTGGGTCGACGAATGTGTTCTTTTTCCGCCCCGACATTACTGCTACTGCCATTGTATTAAAATAAGTTATTAAAACAATTTGTGTTTAGACCTAAAGGTAATGTTTATCAGCCCATGTATTTATTAGAAGCGACCATATAAGTCATTGCGAGTGGTAGGCGTTTGTGATCAATCATAAATAAAACTAAATGAATGAACTGACACGAATTATGCTACAACTAGGATCTGATTGGACGCTGATTGAAGAGACCCCTGGCCGCCAGTGGCCATTTGGGACTACTGTCTGCTCATTTGGTACTGATGGAAACCAAAAAAATTCCTACCGTTTATATTATAGTTACGTGACATTTGAAATTACTTTAAAATGAAAACGTGGATCTCGTAAACAAATATTAAGTATGTAACTTAATTATAAAGAGAATATAATAATGACGAATTATTCGAAGTGATATTAACTGCACCATTCGCAATATAACCCCCATTATCTCGCCCCTATTCTATGGTGGGATCTTGTGGGATTACATTACACTCCTCTGTCGACCCCTTCGGCAAGTACAAGCGGGAAGGTATGAATTTAATCTAGCAAACAGGTAGGCGGGACAAATAACGTTAAGTAATACATGTATGTATAACATCAGATAAGTTGCCAATGTAGCGTAGCTTAAGTGGAAAGCCCTGGTCTTGCCCTTTTAAGTCTGATATTACAAGTGTCATCTAAAGTATAAATTTGTGCATAACGCAGATTAATATAATTTTATTACTTTGGCAGCATCAAACATAGTTTTTATTTAGTAATTAACTTAGAACTAATCCGTTTAATGTTTCAGAGTGATTTAAAAATAATACACTTTAGAATAGATCCTAATTTTATAAGTTAAAACAAGTCGTTGCTGCGCGCAAGTTTCATTCAACGATCACTTATCTCCAGCACGAAACTAGAATAGTTGAGGGCAGAGCATAATATTATGGCAGCATGAACATTTCTTTTGAACTCTATTTACATATTATTACATAATATTGGTCATGTTTTAAAGGTTTAAATTGCTGATGTACCCCAACCGTTTATCTATGTAGTTTTATTAAATAAATTTTGTAATGCGTAACTTCACGCCTGTAATCCCCGAAGAGATACGCAGAGGAGTGTAGTACACTCCCACGTTTCACAGTCTACTGCCATACTCCAATCTCTCAGAATCCATACTCAGAGCCACTACAAGAAATTCAAAGTTTTAGAGAAATCCAATAGTACCCGACCCGGGATTTGAACCCAGGCCCTCTCGATCGGCAGTCGCGTTTGCAACCATCACGACAATCGAGACAATCATTTTTGAATTCTTTTTGATATACCTGCATTAGCCGAAAAGGATGATCAGATTTTTAGCGAAGTGCACTGATGCGTTTCAGGAAAATACTAAAGTCCGGGTGTAACTAAAACAGACACAAAGTTTGTAAGATTTATCGTGTAATATTGTACTTGTTATTATAATTTCTCAATGGATTATTTGTAAAAGTGTTGTCGTAATTGTTGGATTAAAATTGCTAAGCCTGTGAGGCAGCCATAACGTCGAGGTAGGTTTATAAACTTCTTCCATATTATTCATATCTGTAAGTGCCAACAAGGAACTAATACAATTGCTTGTAGCTTTCCCTCGGAGCTCGCGAAAATTCATAACGACTAGAAGTTTCCAACGAAACGGATCATTTAAAATAAAAATAAGAATATTACTACGTGTTACAGATATCGCTCGCCTTCTTTGCGAAATTTAAATAAACAGCAATGGAAAAGTTTAACTCCATTTTCAAACTTCGTTTCCTACATTTCCAAAGTTTCGAAAAATGGATACAGCAGAACAAAGTAACATAAAGGTCGTGAAAGGTTATCGTACACGACATTAACGCGAATTGTTTTGCGTCAACTCAAGCACCTCTGTTACTTAATTCTTCTGGATCAACTTCCGTACCAGTGGTACCTGAAGGCACTGTGACCGACTGTAAAATTAATGTTTCTGCGCGCATGTTAAGGCTCCATCGTTCTCATTATGAGCGTCCCGGAACTGTTGTAATATTACATCAACATACAGAAACACCATGGTGTTCGTAAATAATATCCCTTCGACGTAAATTGTATCCGACCATTTCTTACCACCGCTTTAAACTATTAACGCAATACAATATAACAATATGGCGTATGAAGTGCGACAGATGTTCTGCATACGCCGATTTCCTCGTTCTGTCCCTTAGCCGCGTGAGGCGCGTAAGTGCTCGGGATATACAAAGCTTTAGTAGTAAGTAAAACTTCAGTATTATCTGAAACTAGATACATTTCAATAGCTGCAATGAATATTTACAATCAGATCACTTCAGTTATCTCCTCTATCGGAATTTGGTAAGTAACAAGTTACTTCTAGTCGCCTATTCCCACTTTATAGGAACGCTGCGTAAGATTAAAGGAAACACACCGAAAAGAAGACAAAACGCATGGTTTTCCAAAATTGCCGTACGTATTTCCTCACAGGTTCAGACGCCACGACGTGAATCTTTTGCAGAAGTTGTGGACGCTACCAGGATATGCAAGCAGCAAATATTTCACTTCACATATTTCGTGAAGTACATACAATTGTAATCTAATCGTTGCTCTAAATCATTTGTTCTGTACCCCTGTACCTAAAGTCCCTACTTTAGAAATACGATTTAAAAGTGATTTCCCTGTGTACATTTCATTGGCATATTATTCTCTTATGATCGTATTATACTTTGTGAGAAGTGAAAAGGCTGTCTGTCCATAAATCAAACGATGATAATTAGGCGTTCGGCTGTCGTAGAAGAAAATCTGGGTAGGATCTCGTTATGTCTTTGACTGCTACTGTTGCAAAAAGATAAATGTGAAATCCAAATGATTGGCAATTTTCATACATTTCGAAGCCATTTAATACAAATTCCGCTCTTACCCCCTTACAAATTATAAAAACTGTAAATACGTAGACTGTCGTTGAAAATCATAAAAGACTACCTTATTAACTGTTCCGAAGTCCATAGGTCGATAGATCGAAGGTCGAAAATGTAGGAACCTTCAATATCCTATATTACGGGGTTATACAGGGAACGCCATACCCTCAGACCAACATTGGTAAAATATGATGTAATGTAAAATCACGCCTGTAATACCCGAAGAGGAAGGCAGAGGAGTGTAGTACACTCCCATGTTTCACTATTTACGTTTACGGTTTACAGTTTACAGTTATAGGTAAATATAAAACTATATTATATTTCTGTTATTACAAACGTGATGAAATTACTGGAGTTTGATATCAATTTTGGCATATACTAGGTTGTATAAGTAGATTGTTAATATTCGTCACTTAGATGTTTATCAATGTGTTCGTGTACCTTAAGCAATATATTTGAAAAGTTATTAAAACATTCTAGAACACATTCGCGTTAATATTCATAATGCGTTAATATCGCGTTAATAATATTCATAGTCGTTGGTTGTTGCTCGCCATCCAAAAAAAAATTGTTTAAGTTCTCGCAACAATTGCCGGTACGATGAATACACATATTAAATATTTCTCTATTCTCAACTGCTCTTTGTTATTTGGAATAGCGCTGCCAGAGTTGAATATGTTTCTCAATATTACGGCTTTCTTATAAAATTTACCAAGAACAGTCAAATATCGTTTAATGTTCCTTCATATTCAATTGTTATAATAACATTCCTACTTTAAATAAATATACCTATTTCGCTTTCCATATTTTTTCTTTTATACTTAGGTATATCTTAACATAATGAAATTATTGATTTGTTCGATAAATTCTACTTTTATTTAATTTTCAGCGGCAGTTGTCAGCGCTTGCAGTATTCCTGGCAATTATCTCATTTCGTCCCACAGGTCGACTCCACTTCCGTTCCTATTAGTATTATTATTTTGTTTCGCCGATATTATTTAATGAAATTGTTAAAGGATTGCTGAATTGTATTATCTACTCTTGTTTCAGAACCTATTAATTTTTCTATAAAAATTGATCACTGCGAACTTTTGGAGCATCTTAGGATCGATCACAAATAATATATCAATGATGTTTTTAATAGTTTGTGGACTGTAAACAGACTAAGATTAGTAATTAATTACCAAAAATAGATGCAAGCCTGTCAATTCATCTATGGCAAATGCACCCTATTATTTTTTTAAACCCAGACGCAGAACAAATATCTGTGTTCATCACACAAATATTTATTCTGGTTGGGAATCGAACCCACGACCCCCGGCGCAACGGTCAGGTTCACTT
>DVOY01000253.1:0-12741 GCA_018237585.1 Apyrrothrix maculosa | reverse complement strand
CCCATAGCTGTATACCATAAGTCCACACTGGCATTAGGACTTGTTTATACAGTAATAGTTTGTTGGGTATTGATAGTTTTGAAGATCCACCCAAGAGCTAGTAAATACTCTTATAACGCAGACCCAGTTCTTCTCGTTTCTTCTTGATGTAAGCCTTTCAGTGTAGCTTAGCATCAAGCGTCATGGCTAGGTATTTGCCTGTATTAGCGTAGGGTATTTGTTGTCCGTTAATAGTAAATACGTTACATAGTAAAATAAAATTGATTATAATCCAACGTTAACATTTGTTACGCTGACTTACTTGTATACTATTTCCGATAACTTGCAGCATTATAACCAACACACCCTAGGTACTCCACCAAACAAACATTGAAACAATAATTTATTTGCCCGTACGAATCAGAAATATATTTAGAATAAAAATACAAAATATGGTGGTCATATCACAATGTATTGATAAAAAATATTATAACCTCGTGAAAACATCAATGCATTGTATGTATATATGCCATTGTACCGTTTTAATCAATTCACTTTTCAATAACAACGACATAACAGACGTTATAAACAATCGGTTTTTTTTTATAAATCATTACTTACATACTCGTTTTTACTCTTTTTAATTTAGAACGTTACTACCACGCAACTGATCGATTGAATAGTAGCCACGACTCTATTGACTCATAAAGAAACCATGTGCTTATTATTATTTATGATCAATTTACATAGATAAAGCGTGAATTCAGATTAAATGCATTCAAAATCGTATTTGGTTTAATGTTGTAGGCAACAATATTATTTATATGCAGAGTATATTTTTTACTTCTGTCCTCATTGTGGGAGTCTTTACTAAAATGTATACTTTAAGCTTACGTATCACTTGCTATAAATGTTGAAGTAAAATATCGTGAAAAATTCTCTAAGGCGTGTGATGTCTGCCAACGCGCTGTTGGCCATCGTGGCAGAGCCTGGCATTAACCCTCGAAGGAGACCCGTGTTCGAAAAGTGGAACAACAAGAGGGTCGAAAAAAATAACTTGTACTGCACAAGAACATATAATTATGAAAACAAATACAGGGCACGAGATTTTTAAAGTTCAACGACATGGACAGCGATTGGCTCACCGATGGGTGGATTTCCGTGTTAACAGAAGCATAGTGGTCCTCCTGTTACGATCCTGGTTGGCTAGAGTATGTAGAACGGTTCAGGAAATTCTAATACAAACCCAAGTTTATGGTTCATGTCTTTCATATTCGTTATTAAATGCAATGCATTTGGATCAATCTTGGATATTAATTCTTTAGTTACATTCACGATACGAACCGTATATGTAAAATTTTGACATTTTTTAATCTAATCATTTTTATCAACTGTTGGAACAAATTGATAACATCGCGGCGTCGCAAATCGCAAATAGTCCAATAGTAAAAAACGGTACTGTACTTTCTATCACTTTCACTATATTGGAATTCTTTAAAATGTCTCAACACTAAATCGATATTATGAGTAGGAGCAAAATTTTTATTATCAGTCCCCGGCCGCCAGAGTTTTTTACCCGTACTGTGGAGTAGTGCAAACTGTTTGTTGCCTCTCTCTCGGTCTCTCAGACGTGTTACTTGACATGGCTAACTAATGACTTTATACATCACTTGTCCGATGTTGTTTTCTTTTCGAGAGCTTTTCATCGCTTAACAAACAGTTGGCCCTCCGTATGACAATTGAATGACTCACATTAACGGGGTTAGAAGATAATACACTCTTAGGACGATATCACATTACCAAGTCACTGACTGCCTGATGCAAACCTAAAAAGCCGTTCATATTTATCTTGTTTGATCAAATTGAACGTTACATTAAAAGACAAATTTAAGTAATACGTAAGTGCAGACGGGCTTATACACATGGGCGATGAGTCACACGGAACTAGAAACGTCCGCCGCCAAAGATAGTGGGCCAGTTGGACTGCACGACAAATATCTTCATTGGAAACTGATCTAAACGAAAAATGACGTAACCCGCACTCGTGAATTTTCTGATCGTGATCTGATCTGATCTGATCGAACTCGTGAATAACTTCCGAACGAAATCGCAACGGTAAATCATGTCATTTCATCGTAAATTTAAATCACGCCAAGAATAAATATGAAATGTATATATACTATTACTATAATCATACATTGATCTTTAACATTTTAATATCAATCGCATAATCAGATGTAAGTAGTGTGTGTAAAATGTACTATCGAAAGAGTTTGTTAACAACATCGAGTTATTGTTAATTTCAAAGGCAGTGGATATCATGTTATCATATAATCGACTTATATTTAATTTTGTACGATATATAGTTTGAACACTATATTATATACATAAATGTAATAATAATATAAAAACTGAAATCTTGGAAGGTTGCTAAAATTATAAGTTTCTATTCGATCAAAGAACCTTTGCACTATCATACTGAACATTGAGTCATTAAAAAAATTTCTGCATCATTACACAGCCGATTTCAATAAACAATACTATCCATATCCTCGAGAATAGCGTGCTTGGACGAGGACAACAAAGCGGATAACTGCTACAAAATTAGTACTACACTCACAAGTATCTGTAATAGACACTTCTATAATGATAGTCATATCATATTTTAGACACGCAGATCAGCGAGGGGTTTCTAAGTTGGTTCCGCAAACGATACATGCTATCAATCAATGAACGAAGTGTACGCAAGCGGTAAGATATTTTTGTGCACTCGTGTGTACAAGTCTGCCTGTTGGCTAGGCTAAATAACAAAAAAGAATGAAAAAAATATAAGTAGGTACATGTAGTCGATAAAGTACCCAGGCAACAACAACAGCAATGGCGGCGCGCCCGCGCAGTTTCAATTGATCCAATTGATCGATTCCCCGCTCATTGCCGCCCATGGCGCGTGCGCTCAACTTAATTTATTTCACATTCGACTCACCTCAGTTTCAATTGACAATGTACATTCGAAATTTAAATGTGTTATTTTTTTTATTATAGCCACATTTTATATTCGGTATATGAAATATTCTTATATAACTATAAATATGTTTTATTTTAGATATTTTTTATCATATCAGAACATAATATAAACTGAATTCAACTTCTGTGACGAACAGTATACAAACATATTTGTATACTTGACACTTTCTCCGCTGAGACAGAAACGAACGTAATAAAAGTATTGGCAACTAAAGCGACTGCCATAGACCGAACAGTCAACAATCGCTCGTGTTATAATCCTACGCACACGCTTTTCGATTTGCGATAAAACGGGTTTAATAGGTCAGTCATAAATATTGTATAGTGTAACGTAGCATCACATTACTTAATGTATTGTTACCAATCGGTAAAACTTTATACAAAAATACAGCATCTCATCGAGTATAAGGAACATATAAGGAACGTATAAGGACGTATAAGGAACATATACGAGTAGACAAGACAATGAAAAAGAAATGGAAGAAAAAAATGTAACATCACGCCTGTTACGCCCGAAGTGGTAGGCAGAGGCGTGTAGTACACTCTCACGATTCACCAGTAAACTTTACGTCCCATTACGGAATAGGGGGTGAGCCTATTGCCATATGCCGGACACAAATCCAGACTCCGAGCCACTACCAGAAATTTCCACGATAAAATCTAAGTTAAATATCCAATAATACCCGACCCGAGAATCGAACCCAAGACCTCTCGTTCGGCAGTCGCGCTTGCAACTAACACTACCAACGAGGCAGAAATGAACGAAATATCGTTATAATATAGAACAACGAAAGTAAATTTATTTAGAAAATAGACATAAAACTAAATAATGGGTAACCGTTAACGGTACTATAATGGCACCCGGACTCGCTAGTTGCAGCCACACCAACAATAACGTAGAGGTCAAGAACAGAACACGTGTGAAAACATATGACCCTGCACAACCCCAGCTTGAGATAAATAAAAGTCTCTAAGAAATATTAAGACAATCGTCCTAGCACCATATACATTAGGAACTGTTGTATGAATAAAATGAGCTATTACCATATTTACTAAAATATTAAGCAACGCATCCCGCCACAACCCCCCTCTGCCCTACTTTCAGGTTTGGAAAGGAATTCGGCCCAGTAGTGAGGCGAAAATGAGTTGCAGCCATGCGCAGTATAAACGTTATGGACGATAAAAAAAACCTCACAATGTCAACGAGAACTATGTAACCGTCCCAAGAACAGACTAATTTGCAAGGATTGCCTGAAAAAAACAGCCATACGAAATTAACTAAGTTTCATTGACGACTTATGGAATGATGCGGAATAAAAACATTAGTCACACAACGCTATTACAAAATCAAATTACGAGCCCGCATGGGTAACTATTCTCATTAATTTAAAGTCGTTAAGGACACAAATGGCAATAACGTGAACTCAGTTGTTGAGACTCGAGAGACGAATTTAGTTAACGAATTAATGGAACGTATCAAATACAGTATGCTTTTTCATATGTACTTGTGATAAATATAATTGGAATACTTAAATATAACGATTGTACATCATTATTATACCGTTATCTAAGATTAAAAATTCCTTGTTCTCTTATAAGTGCGAGTATCGTATACCAAAACAATAAATACAACGTCAAAAAGAAATATACAAATTTCAAGTAAAGTGACGTAAATAAACAAATCAATCATTAGGGAATGAGACAAACGTATGAATAATGATAATAGGTAAAATTATTATTGTTTTACTGGCCTACATTCAAAGTGCGTAAATGCTGCTGTTTAGTCACCGCTGTCAGCGCGGGCCGTATGCACTTGGTTTACATCTCACCTCTTATAGTTTGAATTGTTAGTCACCCTTATATAAATTTACTTGATAAGTTCAACACTTAAGATGATTTTATGACTGCTAATCACTTGAAAAAAATATTTAATATCTGTAATAGACTGTTTTTTAAATTATTATTTTGATTTGCATTAAGAAAAACTATATAACATTTAAATGTGAGATCGTGAGGTTCGGTTCGAGTTGATGCGTGGTAGGGGTAAACCGCGGCGAGTGCAGCCGCACCGAGCGAGGGGGCCGGCGCGGCGGGCGGTGACGTCACCCGCGTAATAATTTCCATTGAGACGAGCATGCGCGAACGAAGCCGATGGCACCCGAGCGCCATCAGACCGAAGCCAACCAGTTCTACATCTTTTCTAGTACGCGATCGCCACTTTGTACGCTCGCTCGCAGCGCGCACTCCGACGTATAAAATAACAATATTCTAATCGAGATTGTAACCGTCCGAAGTGTACAGTGATTGTGTGAATGAAGTTCGAAAAGTGATACTGGAACTAGAGTGCATTTCTCTCGTGTCACCGTTGTAGTGCATCAGGCGCGGTGCCGCTGTGACCTCGTTCAGATTGTGAATTCACTGGACGCGGGGCGGGCGCTCCGACTTTCTATCGGGCGCACGGGACGAGCGACTGCCGAGCCATCGAATCGATGAGGAGTTACGCTCGGCTGGAATGTCAGCTCGCACATTGATCGGGTGAGTCCCGGTTACCGATTGGCAACTTCCGGGCGCTTTATATTGAAATGCAATTGCAGAAATGTAGTCACTGATCAAACCCCAGGTGATCCATGTGGTAGCGCGACCCACATTTTAAAGTCAGTCGAGTATAGCCAACATGTGATACGACGGCGAGCACTAACCGCTAATTAGCGAGTGACAAAAGAGAGCAGGACGTCCCGCCGCCCGCGCGCTGCCGCTCTCGGTCTTTAACCTATACCTGCTTGCATCGTCAGTTTGTTTACAACGTACTGACTCCGCTAGAAACGTCAGTCGTTAATAATCAACATTCTAATATCGGTAATAGTCACTGGCAATTATTGTTTACGTAGTAAAAATAGTTGTCGTATATAAACAATGAAAGATTAGCACTACTAATAAAACTTCCGAATATGAAAATTACGCAGAGATTTCTAACTTTGATCCGGAAATATTAATACTATCTGTTTAGTTATCATGTAACGTGGCAAAGTATTATTTAACATAATAAAATAAACGTACACAATGTCAGCATAATATAAAAATATAAACGTAAAAATATAAATCATTAAAATAAATAATTGATATGAAAGAAAATCCAATAGTACGCAGCAAGATATATTGAGTGCTGGAAATTGAAACAATAACAAATTTGTATACTAACTTCTGCCCTGGTGTTATTGGTCACAATGCCCCATAGATCATGTATCTTATCTAAGTCTCAATCTATACATGAGTCACAGATTCATTGCTGCTGAAGTCCAACGAGGAATACTTTTTATAATTGTGTATGTTTGCTACTTACTTAACTGTAGAAATAGCTGCAGAGGTGGTGCTTTCGGAGTCGAAACCAAAACCCTGCTGCCAGTTGTTTTTAATTACATCTGTAATCTATAAACATTTAGTTACCTTGTGTGTTAAACAACCTTTTAAGTGCTTTTTTTTCTCAATTTCAGGCTCGATCCAACCCAATGGTGATTGGATGACGATCTCAGCTCGCTCCCTAGACAAGGAGCCGTCGCCACCTAAGCAGATCAACTTCGCAGAGCCTCTCGTGGAGTCGGTGCGCGTGTACCTGGCCAATGAGCTGCCGGCCAAGCAACTAACGCTAGTGCCGCGCGCGCCCTCTCCGCCCACCCGCCAGTCGTCGCCACCGCCGCACTGTGATGTCGACATAGCCTCTCACACAGTGCACGAGGAGATCAAGGGGATCAACTTTGAACCACGCCTCAAGCGGAATGACTTAAACAACAACGCGTCGCGGCGCCACAACGACGCCAGGCAGAGCGCCGAAATGCCCAGTCAGGCGGAACTCATGCAACGACAACCGCTCCTGGCGCGCAATGTCAAAATTGACGCGCCGCAGCCCACCACCGATGAGTCCGACCCAGATCAGGACCACTCGCCGCAACGCACACACGCCGGAGATTTCATTGTAGAAATACCTCCTGGCACAGTCAGGGAAGAAAGATATCCTAAGGAGATCGGGAAAACAATCATTTCCTTCTTTTTCTTGTTCTTGTGCGTATGCATAAACATGATGTCTCTGTCGTTGGTGCACGAACGACTACCGGACCGAAATACTACTCCACCACTCAACGACATTATATTGGACAATGTCGAAGCGCGGGACTGGGGTCTAGCTGTATCTGAATACCTTATTATGATCTCGACGACCGTCGCAATGCTGCTCGTCATTTTTCATAAGCACCGCTTCATCGTAGCAAGACGCTTGTTCCTCATCATAGGTCTGCTGTACCTGTATCGGTCAGTGACCATGTACGTCACGGTCATGCCCGTTTCGAGTAAGACTTACTTCTGTAGCCCGAAGAGCAATAACACAACGCCTCTGCTAGTTATAAAAAGAATGTTTTACCTAATATCCGGGTTCGGACTGTCGATAAACGGAAAACATACTTACTGTGGTGATTACATATACTCGGGACACACGATGGTGTTAGTACTGAGTTATCTAATAGTGGCTGAGTATTCACCAAAAAAACTGTGGCCGGTGCACTGGGCAATGTGGGGTTCAGCTCTGCTCGGCGTATCGTTCGTGCTCCTCGCGCACGGCCATTACACCGTGGACGTAGTGATCGCATACTACGTGACAACGCGGCTCTTCTGGCTGTACCACTCGCTACTGGTAACACCGCACCGGAGCGGCAACGGGTACAACCAATACATGATCCAACGAGAGTGGTGGTATTGGCTGTTCACATACCTGGAGGGCAATGTACGCGGGCCAGTTCCGCGGCGGTACGACTGGCCGCTGCCGTGGCCGCGCACCAAGCTCTTTAGCCGGCTCAGCTAGTGACGCGCACGCGCCCTGCCGCCGCCGGAGCGTGTATGACGCTCACCTTCTGCGAATGCCGCTTCAACACCTGCAGCTCCTTTGGACTGGTCCGCGTGCAGATGGCCAACGTGAGCGTGTAGTCGAACTGATGCACGATCAGATTCAAGTAGACGGTCTCCTCCCAGTCGATCTCGGGGTCGCCGATGGGCAGCTTCTTGGAGTCCTTGCGAAACACCTCGACATCCGTCTGCGAACAGGCGCGGCCGGCAAGGCGGCGAATAAGCGGCGGTAAATCTCCGGGCGCCGCGAGAGGACAAATGTTTGGCTGTGCTTTGTGCGATCGTATAATCGTGTGGACCCGAGGGTCCGCTGCCTGTGAATTGTGATAACTGTACGAGCGAGCGCGCGCTCGCTTCTTCGTGCGAACTGTTCTATACCGACGACCTCGTATGCTTTTATTGTTGAGTAGATTTAAGATTCGATTTTTATTTTACGGAGAACAATGATCGATTAATTACTGTCAACTGTTGATAAAATTTTTGTTTTTATAAATTGTATATTTTATAAGTGGTTATTGATAAATCTCGAGTCTAAAATGAACTTACTATTTATTAACAAAATATACTGTGATTAGGTTTTGAGGTGCGATGAGAGAGTATCCGCGATGTAGCATAGCGAGCCGTCGCGCTCGCCATTGCATTCGCTAGTAAGTACATACTTGTTCTAATACCAGCCTATTGTAAGAAATAATATTTTTATATTGTTTAAAATAAAGTACATAATTACTGTTGTCGAAACAAACTTTTTGTATTTCCAATGATTGTCTGAAAATTTTTGAGACATTAATCCAAATGGTGCTAATCAGATGAGTAGTTCGAAAAAAGGATTTGTATCTAATAAAAAGCACCTAGAGTATGTGAGCAGGGCGCCAGGCAACTTAATATTGCCTCCTCAATAGGCGCTGTTGATATTAACACAACTTACAATGTATTTTTTGGAACATGCACAAGTTTATAGAACAATAATAAAACATTTTTAAATGAAAACCGTGAACAAAATACGAATGAAAATGTACTAGAACAATTGTACACGTAGACAGCATAATATATTTTCTAACTTTTCTAACATAGTAATTTGATCAAACTATAGAGTGAAATTTTATTTTTGTAAATTGCTACTTAATTATAGTAATAAAATTGGATCCAATGTAAAATTGTATTAAGTCTGAAGAAACATCAGGCGGGCGAATATTTCTATTTTGTGATAACTATCACAAAACAAAAATCATGTTATATGTTACAAAACTGAATCAGATTACCGAAATTATCAGAGCTTCGGCTGAATTTCTCCTATCTGACCTGATAAGCAGTATTCGCGCGTCAGGATCAAATAATGATAACGAAACACAAAAGTACCATTGGCGTTTTAAATATCAGATAAGCTGCATTTTGACACTTGTTAAGATCAAATAATAATAATAACGAGAAACGAGACACAAATTTTCTTTTGTTACAAACGTTACATACTTTTTTACCTACGCTGATAAGTTCGTAATACAAACGTAAAGGAAATTACCTCGTATTTGGGTAGGTAGCGTGACGAACCCTTGACGTGTCGCTTTCTAACGAAGAACAGCAGGTCGTCACAGTCGATGGACTGCTCCTCTTGGAACAGAAAGTGGCGTACGAAGAGGTCTGTCCAGTATGTCGTACCTTGCAGCACCACAAACCCCGACTCTGTAATGTGACCTCAGCTGAAACAGTGTATTCCACTCCATCCATATCTGCTGGTTCTATAGTTATATCCAGTGTACGCAAACATCCCGACTGTCATATAATACATATTGTAGTAACCTATATTGTATAATCGAGTACATTTATCATTCCATTTGTAGAGATACTTGACTTAGAAATGAAACTGGTTCAAAGTGCCTTCAAAAATCATTTGATTAATTTTATAATGGTAGAGGGTAGCTGTAACTCGAATAGTTTCTCCGACACTGTCACCCTTTACATACTATATTTAATGAAGTACATACAATTATGCTGTCATGGACATTGAACGTTTCTATAGATTTGAGCTTATTATCTCCGTCTCGTTAGAGATAAGTCCGTGACCAAGGTACAGATTGTAACCGAAACATATTTTCATGGTCGTGAGGTGTTCATAAAACAAAGAGTTTTAATCTGCTTTTATGTCATGTCTGTTTTACTATTTAAAGTTACCATATATAATTCCGTTTACACATTTTTACTTTCAATTTTTATGGCGATAGTTCTCATATTTATAAAGTACATGTTTGTAGTACCTAGATACCTAAGTTTTGTTATGACTGTATAAAGGGTGCAAACAGCACACAACTGTACCATGCAACACGACCAACCATATTGTAATATTCAAGTGTTCAGTGTACTCGCTTTCAATGATTCCTAATGAATTTTTATATGTCCATAAAAATTAAATTATATATGTATTAATTTTGTTGAAGTTAATATCTTAAAAATTGTTAGTGATGTATGTAAATAATCATTATTATAGTTTGTTGTTAATATAATCTCATTAAAACCTCCGGAAGGGATGTGGCTGGATGTAATCACACATGTTGAATGATATTGCTCAAAATAGCCAGGAATCACAGCCTAATTCATATTCCTAACAACCATTTATTATGGTAAAATCAAATAGAACAACTGGCTTACAAAATTAAAATGCAATTGATATTAAGATCATAGAAACTGTGTTCACAATAATGGGTTTGTAAGAAGAGAAATTTAGTGAAGTCTAAGAGCTTGGATGTTCAACTTTAATTAACTACGGAATGGACAATCAAAGCTTTAAATTAAATATTATTCATAACTTTTAATATTCCTTCATCATATATATTGTTTTTAATTAAAGATGAACAGGCACCAATGCTGTAGGACTGTCTATAAGAAATTTTTTTTTTATTACCTATTTGTGTTAGGTAACTATAGTTAAATGAAAAATTAAACATGAAATCACCTTATTTGAAATTGTTAACAAAGCTTAAATCCCACATTCCGAATCTGTGACGACCCTTTTATATAATGTAAATAATGAAAAATAAAAAGGGGCCAAAATAATAATATGTTAATTTAAGGTTCCGTAGGGATACCAAACTGTTCCAACATGGCATACTGCTCCATGGAGAATGTAATTGAAAAATAAAATCAAAAGTAACATAGTTTATAAACATTATCATATGCTGTAATAATTGTGGTTGGAATATTTATTTAAAATGTTTCTCTCAAAAATGTATGGCGGTATTGATGTTGATAAATATTTTAATTGTATAGTATAAGTTAAAAATTTATATAAATACTAATAATGTTAAATTTGATCATTATTATTATAGTTGTTGAGATCGTAAACATATGTAACAGAACTAGCCTGACGTGGCAGCCTAAAACCAAAGCCCTATTGGAACCTAAAATGTATAAAGTATTCATGTTATGTATAAGTTGTACTTGAAAGATTTAACTAACTTTAAATTTATACCATTGCTGTTGTAAAAATGAAGTTCAATAAATGTTTTATGTAAAAGTCTTTATTTATTATTTAAGCAAGAAGTTGGTCATGAAGGAAGGTATCAAATAAAAGCAAGTCATCATTTTTTGATATAAATAACAACAACAGGCATATATAATTTTAACATCTATCCTACCCTCTAACAGCCCCATGCAACCCTATTGGGCTTATGCAATTTTATTGGGCCCATGCAACCCTATTGAGTCCATGCAACACTAATGGGTCCATGCAACACTAATGGGACATGCAACCATAATGTGCCCACACAGCTTATATGGTGAGTTTATATACACCTAGCAAGTATATTGTATGCCTACATCATGCCCAATTGGTATATCGCAAATAATCTGTAAATATAGATATGCATTTACATTCGTACTTCAGTTAAAAGGGTTTTAATTTAGTTGTTAAATCAAAACTGCCTAGGAAAAGAGTAGAATAAGAAAAAATGAACTATAGTCCTTGTCAGATAATTTGTTTAACCTTGATAATTACTCCAGGGAACTTGTAGTACCTGATAGACTATTTAATTACTCTTGCACATTATACACAGAAAGCCAACCTTAAACATATTGAAGTAATTCCAAAACTGGCTTATCAACTAACTAAGCCTTAACGTAACACTTTTCCTTGGAACTAACACACAAAAGATACCATATATACTAAACAAGTAAAAGCCCAACTGATGCCAAGTTTTCACTGTAAGCCACACATCGTAATCTGATTTTAAATAGGAGCTATTGTCTTGAGATAAGTCACATATAGGTTCCTCTATATCCTTAAACTGTACCCCGTAAGGGGAAAAATACAAGAACTATGTCCCAGCAATAGGTAAGGAATCGAGTTGTGTCCCAATAATCAGGTTATGAATGAGCTCTACAAGCATTCTAACCTGCAGTCTAACACACAATGCGTATTTCATAATCAGATGACGAGCAATCACATATACTTCATACACATAAAGCAATAAGAGTAGCATACTTGTAACTATTATAATATAGACATTCTTAAATTTACATATTTGTTACCTACGACTTACCAAAATCTTCAAAAGGACGACAAGTAACTTTATGGACACATATGCTTTTTAATTATTGTTTTGTAAAACAATCTCTTTTTTCACACAAAGTTAAAAATTGATGAACAAAACCTATCAACAAAGTACTTATAACACCTCAATAGGCTCAGCTCCCCCATAGGGACAAATAACTTCACTAGTGAAACATGGGAGTGTACAACACTCCTGTACCTACACATTGTGGAAATACAGGTGTGATGTCATCGTATTATTTGACTGGCCCATTGGCACAGTGGTTAGTGAACTTGACTGTTGCTCGGGAGGTCGTGGGTTTGATTCC
>DVOY01000252.1:0-12758 GCA_018237585.1 Apyrrothrix maculosa | reverse complement strand
TAATTAAAGGAACCATTAAACTTTTGGGATTCTACTGCCCAATATAGCCTCCACATAATTGACTCCACTGGATCCTGGACCTTACGAATCGAGCTTTTTTCTTTATTTAGCTATAGGCTCCCGTTTGACTACTATCCCACCTGATGGAAAGCGGGATGCAGCCTAGGATGTAGCACGCTTGCCTAGAAAATGCCTGTTCACTCTTGACTTGAATAACTCCAGGTTGTATGAATCAAGAATTATAGATCCCGTCAGGGAATTCCACTCTTTCGCAGTCTGTAGCAGAAACGATTTAGTGAACCGTTTTGTCCTGTTCAGCGGGGTGTCTACAACATATGGATAGTACTCTGCAATACATCTAGACATCTGATGATATAATGGAATAGGTGGAACCAAATTATGGGGCTCCTGTGTGCTGAATCTCACTGTTTTCTGGCATTGATAGTCCTACTCATATAACTCTATGCTATGTTGGTTGTAGAGGTCTTTTAAGTAAAGACTACCTGTCAGCAACTCATTTATAAATTTCTTCACATATACATTTTTATATACAATATATTCAGATCATTTGAGTCTGTAGTTCATCATTGTAGTTTGCTTTGCTCTAAAATTCAACCATAAACTATATCACTAATTTTCTTTCAGGTAGTCGAAGAAGCAAAAGGGAAGGCAATGTTACGGAAATGGCTAAACATGAATTTTAGGATTGAAATGACTGATGGTAGAGTATTGATAGGAGTGTTTCTCTGTACTGACAGAGATGCTAATGTTATATTAGGTGAGTCATTTGTAAGTCACATATTATCAGTCATGCTATTTCTTGTGTCTAACACCTGAATATATTTTTATAAAGTTCTAAATATCAACTACATTTGTTATTATCCCATATTACATTATAAGAGTGAGTTGTTTCTACCAACTCTCTGAAAAGTCACACTGCCCTTAAGATATTTTTTTCAATATTAAATTAGATTTTAGTCTAGTTACCATTTACTTTACTAAAAGCCTTAGTCTGAAATCTGTGAATAAAGTTTATTTGAATGGTACAAATAAATTTGGTTGCTTAAATTCTGATTGGATTCATTTCTGTTTCAGGAGCCTGTTCAGAGTATCTTAAAAATAGTGATGGTGAAATGGAAGACCCAAGAGTGTTGGGACTAGTCATGGTACCTGGACGGCATATAGTTTCCATTCAAATAGATGACACCTCAAATCCTCAAAAATTTTATTATGATGAATGACTTAGATAAGTAAATTATTTTATCAACATCGGTTTGTTTTATTTGTTTTACCTACGTTTTCACTAAATGAATACATTTAGAAAGTATTTAATACTTATTTCTTCAATACTGGCATAAGACATCTTGAAATCTTGATACAACTAGAGAGAAACAATAGTTTTATAAGTTCACTTAATTTATTACATTAATGAGATTTTCACATAAAGAAAACATACATTTAAGATGGTATGTAGGCTTCTTAATCATTTTTTAAATCATCGAGTAGTTGTTTTAAAACCTCTGGTTCAAGGTATATATTTTTTGAATCATTTGCAAAAGGATTATATTCATCCTCATGATACACTGACAAGGATTTTAACAATCTTTTTAAATCAGTACTTATAGATTTAATTTTGGATGAATCTGCAATCACCATATTCAGAAAATCTTGATTCAAAATCTTCCTCAAACAAATATATGGATGTGTTGCTATATTTTCCTTACTTATTAGTCTATAAAAATGTACACTACAATTTCTTATATCTTCATCCTCATCTTGTAAGAACATAATAGCCGCCTTTATTGTATTAATTTTAGTTTCATCTGACAAATCACAAAATTTGCTAGCAAACTCATTGTTAGCAATCACTGCTATTAATCTCATGTCAACATCTGGAATTTCAGGACTACAAAATTTATAAATCATCTTTGACAATAATAATAATTGTTTAACTGCATTTTTCGTAAAAATTCTCACAGCGAATGGAATCATGTATCTCATTCTAAAAGTCAATTCAAATTCTGCTAAATATTTATTTAAGAGTGAGGTATCCAGACGCTTGCTGAGTAAATCAGTTTTAAGTGATATTTCATACAATATCATCCATGCTACTGTACTCTTTCTTCTAAACCCTAATAAATAAAGGATATTAGACATTTTTATTAATGTTTCTTCTGGAATGCATTTTTCATCTCGCAATCTTTTACACAAAACTTCACAGTGGGTTTCAAAGTCACTACAGTCAGCTAATAATATAACGATTTCTGGTATTTCATCCCATGGAATGTCTAATAAAGATTTTTGTATACGGAAATTTGCCCACAGAAATACACCTTGATTATATTTCATCCCATTTTGTTTCATCTCTGATAAGGTTTCTTGTATTGTGTTCTCAGTCAAATTTATACATTCTGGAAAGACATATTCAAATCTCTCTCTACATAAATAAGAATGATTTCCTGCTGACAGTATACTTAGATATTTGTACTTAAGATCATTACTTTTGTCTTTCAAATCTTTATTTCCGCTGTATAGCTTGATAAAGTCATTTAACAGTAGAAGAGTACCATGTAAATTGTTTTCAGTCTTACAAGTGGCATTCAATAGAACTTCTAAAATTACTTTGAAGGGATATATATTTAAAAGACATTTTGCTGTAAGTCTCCTCACCAAATAAATTGGACTCCCAAGTAACAATGTAAGACTAGATAATAATGCAGCATCTATATTTTGGTCATTTGTGAAACTATATTTAGGAGCCATGGTAGCAAGTATACTGAGTATGGGCACTAAATTATTATTTATATTTAATGTTTCACATGATACCCTAGTATCTTTTAATTGTGCCACCATATATTCCCATAATTTTTGGGAATGAGTGCGGAATTCGTCAACTGCAACCGTGGCCATTACCTCTTCACTGGAACCTGAATTCTTTTTTTGACCAATTAATTTAGGGACCAATGAACCATATAATTGTAGTGCAGCATTCCTGCAAAAGAATAATTATTATATTTATTTACTAGGTACCCTTGACATCTGCATTGTTTATAATATTAACAATATATTTTATGTACAGAGAAAACAAAAAAATTTGAAGACTAAAATATGTTTCGATAATCTTAAATGTCACTAAAAATTGTAGTCTCTTAAAACTCTAATAACTTTATATTAAACAAAGATACCATATTTATTTAAGATAAGGACCCAGTCCAGTCCAGACTAAGAAATAAAACTAAAAAAAATTGACTGAAATGTATACCAGTAGTTTTTCCATGATGCATGCACATGCAGACCTCTATTATTTTGTTACCTACACTTATTGTGATCATTACATAGATTTGTTTTTATAAACATAAGAGATTGAAGATGAATAAGGTTTCTTATTTGTATCTAACTGCCACAGTAATCAAGAACAAGGCTAATTATGTCCCAAGATATTTATTTAGATGTCCCAAAATATTTATTTATTATGTCTATTTCTTTGGGTTCAATAAAGAAGCCATGTCATTATTCATTTATTCAGGCTGAAGTGTCTAAAGCTGAGACTAGGTACTCAAAACTTAAAAGGGGTTTGAGCAAGTAAGTCAATGTTTAGTTCAATAGAACCTATGTTACTTGCTATATATTTTAAGAATTAGACAATTACGTTTATTGAAAACGTTACATCACGCGTGTAATCCTCGAAGAAGAGTTCACTACACCTCCCACATTTCACCAGTTATGTTTAGGTCCCAATGTGGAATAGCCATTGCCATATACCAGAATCATATTATCGAAACTTATATTATTGAAACAATAAAATTGATTGAAACTTGCTTGTAATTAATTAAAAAGAAAAATGTAACATTAAAATCGATTTAAATTTCAAATAATCCAGAAAACCAATTACCTTATTTGCCAGTAAGGACTAGTCAGATTTGAGAACGCAATTTCAGCTAATTTTGCAGAGTAATACAACATATATGATGCCAAACTGCTATCTAAAACAATTTTGGTCAGAAAATGTATGTAAATGGCTTTTGGCAAATCCTTCTCATTACCACTGTCCATTTCATATTTCTCATTTGTAGCTTCAGGTAATTGGTTGCAAGTTTCCAACAACACTTGCATGAAATAATTGAAGAGTGGCTGTAAGAAAGAATCAATAATTTAAAAAAAATGTCCCAATAACATACAAATCAACTATTTATAAACATTTCTTCACCTTTCCTCGTGTCATGTCACTACTAACAATTCGATGAATCATTATGGACAATCCAGCTCCTCGTCGCGTAACAGAAGCCATATTGCTAGTTTCTGATATTAATTCATTTAATTTAGTTTTTAGCAATGTCATAGGCATTTCTGAAATTATAGATCCCTGTGTTGAAGATGTCAGCTCCTGAATCGCTTCACCTATAACATAAAAAATGATATAAGGAAAGATGAAATAAGAATAAAACAAAATATTTCCAATATGTGCCAGTTATTACCAAGAACAGTCCCTCCAGCTTCTATAGCACCTTTGTGCCTAGAAGTCTCAAGGACGTGACAAATAATTTTAAGACACTTCTCACAAACATCTCTATGAGTATCATCTTTGAAGTATTTTATTATAATTGAAGACAACTGACATGCAGTCTGTAAAAAAGTCAATTATTACATATGATTAAACCCCCTTCAGGTCAGGGATTTCATATTTTCTTATATGAACTACATTTACCTTAACATTTAGCCATAAGCAATTGAGAACAATTTGATGCAGACCAGATATATGTGTTTCATTATCCTGATGACATATTTTATGTTCTGAATTCCCAATCATGTCCTGTACCATGTCATTCATTTTGGAAAAATCAGAACTCACTGAAGCTTCCTGGTCCCAAGCAAATTGATTGGAAATGTTGCTTAAGATGTCCAATAATGATGTGATAATATCAATTGAAATATCCAATTTATATGATTTTTCTAAACATATTTCAAATATACTGTACAAAATGTTAAGATATGCATGCAATTGTTTGCCTTCAACAATAGATTTAACAATATCCATCTTTGAGTTGCATTCAGTTTTTAATACATCATGTGCAAATGCAAAAACATCTTCCACTGTTCTAAACTGAGCTGTAGCATAATTTTTCATCAGTAATAGATTCACAATTAACTGAAAAATTGTCTGTCCACATGTGATTTGATAAAAGAATCTACTTCTTAGACATGTTAGTGCTTCTTCAGTTAAATGCCTTAACAAGTCACTTTCACACAATTGATCAGAATAATTATGGAGTAAAATTTCCATAACATCAACCCTTATATCATCTGATGGAACTTTCAGCAGGCTTATCAGTGTCATCAAAAAATGTTTCTCCCCCAAAATCCAACAGTCATTATTTCTTAGAAATTCAAGGACTGTTATTGTGCTGAATTGTCTTCTTTCCTTTCGTTTTTTCTTACAAATCGATGAAAAAGATTTTAGCAAAACTTTAGTAACTTGGATAGTTGCGGTATTTCTTTGATAGTTGCCATTAAAACTTAAGGACTCTATGATAAATATTTGCAACTCTTTACAAAAAGAGAGAAAACTATGAATTTTTTTTTTAATATCACTGTCTTTGCTACTCAGCCTACTATCAACAAATTTTATATTCTGTTGTAAGAAGATCTTTTGAAGACTATCAATCATTTTACTTCTCAATGAAGAACAATCTGAATTGATATTATTTTTAAGAAAATCCAGTATAATGGTATATCCATTCTGGCTTTGTAAAAATTTGCCATGTGAAGTGCATAATATATCAAAAGCTAATGTCCTAATGAGAGCATCAGCATGTTCTATGCCATTCAAAACCATTTCTTGTACTTTGTTGCATTTGATATGTTTTTCCAGAAGCCCTAATCTGTTCCCTTGCTGCATTAAACACAAGCAGCTGTATAACTTGTGCTCAGCGCAATTCAGTTCATTTATTTCATCAAGGAAGATTTTTATTAATGTTGGAAAAAGTTTCAATGTATTCAGGTACCAATAATTTATGAAATTTTCAATAGGTTTTATTGGTGAGTTTCTGAATATTTCAATGACAATGTTTAAAAACACACTGCACCATTCATTGTCAGCATTAATTTTTTTTATAACAGCAATGTACATATCTGCTCCGGCGGACACCAATCCTGGTTTATGCAAACTGTATGCAAGGCCCTCAATAAAATCATACTTGTATATTAAAATTTTAATATCATGTTGATAGTGTTCAATTATCTCTGAGAACATCAAATACTTAGCTTTATTCCAATAGAAACCGTCTAACTCTTGTAGCATAACACAATATGTCTCATCATCCAAAACAATAATTAGGTTTTTGAAGACAATTTTATTTAAGCCCCTTACCCCAGCAATGGGATTTTCCCAATTACAGTTAATTACATTTAAAAGTTTTAGATTAAATTCTTTATTAAATAAAATGTTTTGAAAATGTGTACCATGTACTTTGTTAAACAATGTCATTATTTTGAATACAACAAATGTGTATGGAGAATATTCATAGGCTAACAATATTACTCGTGAAAAAATTCTTTTTAAAATAGCTTCTAATATTAAACTCTCTGATTTTTCTGAAAGCAATGTAGATTGAAATATTCCATACATTAGAGCAATTGTTTTGGACATATTCCTGTTGTCTTTGTTCTCTCTTTCATTTAGATCTAGTTCATAATTTAGATGTTCCAAAATGTATTTGAAATAATGCTCCTTGTCCTCAGTAAAAGACAATATTGTATAGAAATATGTTGAACAGAGTAACTGATCTTCAAATTCTTTAAATTCTGTCTCCATGTGAAGCCATAATATTTCTAATATCTCTGTGGAATATTTCTTGAATTCATCACTGTGGTTTTGTTTGTTCTTCATTGCTTTAACTTTCATTAGCACACCCTGGAAGTACAATAGAATTTTTAAAACATTTAATAAAGTTTATACAGCACTTTACCAATTACAGTGGTACACTGAGTAAATTTGTTTACTAAAGACAACTCGGCAAAGCTATTAGTTATAATCCTAACATAGCAATAACTGGTGAACAATCGATCACTCGAACACCATCTTTTTTCATTGATATTCCATTGTATTAAATTGACAGTCCTCAGCAGTATTTTATGTATAATACTTCTAACTCCTTGATTATCTAAAAATATAATCACAGTGAAAAATAACACATTCAAAACTTAAATTTTGAGGCCAAGATATGATATACATATAGGTAATATATCTAATTTAAGGTTTCTAGGTTAATATAGCAATATCTAATAGGATGAAACTTTTGACATAATAACTAAAAGCTTCAGCGATACCCCTACATATAAAGCAATCTATCAAAAACTCAGAGTAGTCTGTCCACAAACTGCTGAGTTTGATGAGTGTATTATTTTCCTGGTGTTGAGTCAATTTCTATATCGCACAGCCTTATAGCACTGCTAAATGTTCATAGACAAGTCTTAGCTTACATGAGGGATATTTACATTGTTATATAACATAACTGTGTATAAAGTGTTATTGCTTTGCATCCAAATACTTGTACCCATAAGTTTCAGTAAAATGAACAATTTGCTTTGCTGAGCAGATGCTTTGTTGTCACTCTTAGAAATAGGATCTCAGACTTATTTTATCTACCGCCCACCATGAGAATGGATTATTTTGTAGCAACCCTCCAAATTATTTTTTTTTAAATATATACAATGTGTCACATGAGTCTGGTCCTTAGGCTTTCGGGGGGATAGTAGAGTAGACCCTTTGCCACCTTACAGCAGTTGTCCCTGTAAGACCTGCTCAGGTAAAGAGAGTTCTCAAGGCTAATAATTTCCACCTAGTTCCACTAATGTTGCAGCTTAGAATGGCACAATCAGTCCCCTTGCAACCATCCTGAAATCCTCCAGTATTCACAAGTGGGTCTTATGGCCCACTTTGAGAAAAACCACTTTAAAACTACTCTAACAAACCACTTAAAATTTGAAAATGTAAAGTCAGCTTTCAATTACCTGTATGTGTTTTAATTTTACATTAGTTGTCTTAACTTTTATCTTCAGAATATCTTCTTCAATATTATTCATGACTGAATGAATCTGAAAAAAATTCAGTCTTCTAAAAACAGCTATTTATATTGTAATACAAAAATTCAATTCATGGTTTACCTTGTGTAATAGCTTCAGAAATTGGTAATATTTTTAAAGGTGAGAAATCACTAAAAAGCCAGTTTTAACTAAAGAGATTTACTACATATTCTAAGTACATATATTTATATACAAAAAAATAAATAAAATTAATGACATTAATTAAATCATTCTTTGTCTTTTATAGGTTCAAATCCCTCTTTTTGCATTTTCTCTTTAAAGACCTCGAAATCCCGTTTTCTATCAAAATGACTGACCCACTTGGGAGGGCATGAATTTTCAAAAGCACGCCTAAGTTCTGCGCACAGTTTTGGTATTAATGAACTGTCTTTGATATTTTCGTCATCTAAACACGCCCAGTACCGATCTCTAGCATCCCAACAAGCTTTCCTTTGCGCTTTATCAGGAAATGACATCTTTACCGCCTAAAACAAGAAGTAAGCAATGTTGAGACCAGACCATTTAAATCCACCATTTGTACGAAACCAATCAAATTTGAATTAAAAACCAATTTTTACCCAAAGAAACTTGATAATGAACATTACCTTAACGATGAGTTAGGCTAAGCTAAACTAATATTCCAATCAAAAAGCAATACTGAAAATATTGATTATTTTCAAACTTACAGTTAATAAAAAAAATACCACTTACTTGGTAATTACAAAATACTAAAAGAGTATAATGATAGAAGATAAATGCCAATGCAATAAAAAGTAAATGCCAATTAGCCTATAAGACTAAACCGCTACTTGAACTCTTGCAATATATCTGAATTAATAAGGTAATTCGGGTAACCTAAGAAGTCCTGAATTGCAATTGACAATGATGTCTACTGAAATCCTGCCATTTGATATTAAACGTAGACGACTTCATATATTCAGCCACATATAAATTATTGAATATTTTATATTTAAATGTATATCACTATTAATTTCTATTAAATTGTTTATAGTATAGTAAGCAACAAGTCGATAAACAATTCTTTACTTTTTAAATGGGTTAACATTCACTATTACGATAAGCGTAGTTTGTAACTTGTGACATGTTGGTAGATTAATTATTGATTACGACCCGCTAATGTATGAATATTTCTCGGTTGTTCTTGTTACTGTTGTTCTTTGTTATTTTTCTTTTTATTTTATTATGATTTTGCTTTCACACGCGGTTGAAATAAATTAAAGTCTCATATTAATTTCAGATGACGTAAATGTTGTCGTCCTGTCCTGTCGTCACCTCCGCTCTGCAGCGGAATGTTGCACATTTGAAAAATTTTTAAGAGGTGCTGTTGCATTAATTTTTTTTGTTAAATTAATAACAGTCTTTACACCTTATCGAAAGTGTTTTGTAGGCAACTTTGAATCAGTCTCCTTTCTAGAAGAGGACTAGGTCACTTCTCTCACCAATTTGTACTGGAGTAGCGTTGTTAAATGAACTGTAATTAGAATGCCGATAACAATATTAAAAATAATGGTTACATATTTTAATGATTGTTACCGTACTATAAAGGCACACATCTAAATAAGTGAAAAGTAAATATGACAGATTTGGAATATCTGTTGATTGATAAAAATAGTAAACCACAATGAATGCCATATTTGATAGTGTCATGACCATTGAACGTACATCTTTGATTACATTTGTATCTAATTTTTAAATAACTGATATATTAAGTAGTTTGCCGCTTTTACCGATGGCTATTATAAGCTTTACGTGTTGCTATAGCACTCGATCGTAGAAACAGAGCAGTGCGTGGAAACGATCAGTCACTTTATTAATCGGTGGGTAGTTAGGGCCTGCGTGTGGGTTGGGCTGAGCGCGCACGCATGCGCGATTGTGAAAACGGGCCCGAGCGGTGCGCCCGCGCCACGTGAAACGTATGCCCGTGTACCACTTTCTACAGATCGTAGATCGTAGCGCGCGTTCGATTAACGTTTGGGTGAATCGTCGGGAGACTGAAACATAATTTCAGTTGTTTCATGTTCAAAACGACACACCGCTAAATTTTTTTTTCATACTACAAATTGTATGTTCGTTCGAAATAAGATGTTCAGCTAAAAACGTAAATGAACATGCAAGGGATGCGGGTTGAGGATCGCAGAGAAAAGCTTCTCGTACCGTCTACGCAGCTGCCAATAAGCGGCCAGGGCTGTGCCCAGGCATAGGCATATTTACAAACGTATTATATTACTTCGTTATTACTATTCGGTAGCACATTATAGAAATCAAATTGTTAATTGACTTATTAAGCAAAAATGTCAATATTAAATATTATTATATTATATTGCAGAACAGATATAATCAAATATTATTTCTCCACATCTATTCCAAAAAAATTAGTCAATTCCCAACTGGATAAAAAGCGCTCGTTGCGGTTGAGTCGAAGATTTGTTAATTTTTTGTACTAAAACAGGATTTTTGGCCTACACTGGCCCAAACCGAAACAGAATTTTTCGTCTGATACTATTAGTATATGTATATATTATAGTTCTCCTAACCGAACAAATTAAATGAAGTGATCATGCTCAGTTCAGCAGATTGACCGATTAAAAAAGTTGTAAATCGCTCGTCAGTACACGTACCGTTAACGATACGTCTGCTCTTTGCGACTTTGTACAAACTTCGCCGCCCAACCGCCCACGGTGCAGATTTTCAGTGACTCGGCAGTCGTTAGTCGCACAGGAGAAGCGATAGAAAAAAATAGGTTCTTGAAACTGTTTACATTTTTATTAGTAAATTGTATATGCTACTGTTGAAACACTTATGGCGTTTGATAGAATTATTTCAACTATCGACCTCGTCTACGCCAACGTCTATGCAGCACCGAATTAAGCGGGTTTTTCATTAATCATCAGTCCACATGACGTGTGGAATGGTGTTATCCTTTTCTGTACAGGACAAGGCGCGCTGGCGCTCTTTGCGGAAGGCCTAAGTCCAACAGTGGATTGAGATAGTTTGATGATGATGATAATGATAAAGAGAAACTGTTTCTTCCGACGATTCTTTCATTGTCTATTTGTCCTACGGCTCGCGTACGTTGGGTGAGCCATTTTCTGATTCTATCGCTTGCTCCGCCTTTTGTACGTCGTCACTTCGCGTAGATGCTTAAAATGTCGTCAATGTTCTCAGAGCGCACTTCGAATGTACCTGCAACGGGGCCGTGGGAAAGTCGTCGGCCAAGCTGTCGCACTCCGCACTCGATAACGGTGCTACCGTCGCACTTCGGATCGCGCGACTCTCATTCGTCAAGGGCGACTCGTTTACATGAAAAAAAAGCGAATGCTAAACTGATTGTTTTTCTTTTTACGATTGCTCCATCGACCTACGCATCGTCGACTCCGAAATAAATCGTTTATCGTGTTGACAGTTCGTCTGTTGTTTATCTTTCAGTGTGAAATCGTTAGATGCTGAACGCAAGGCGACCAGAGTTGTTTTCCTTGATAGATTTCATATGTTTGCCTTAGATGTCCGTGGTTACTTTAACAACGACGGCAACGATGAAGTAACAATGCACAAATAATAATGTGTCAAGTGCAGCTCCTCGGCGAGGTTGTTGAACGTTCGCGATGTACGTTTGGTGTTTTATTAATAAAAGCTGAGCAGTGACGTGTATCGGTCTATCGACGTCCGCCGTCGGATCGGGCTATTTACGAATATCGATGCGCGCGCGCACCGGCCCGCGCACAACATCGATCGCGCCGCGCGCCTTCCCTTCCACTACACACACACTGTAGTAATGTAACGCTTGCTACCACTCCCCAACAGTTCTGTAACCAACGTTGCCCCTATTGTTACAATACGATTCGTGTAATTAATTAATTAATCAAATCGTTACCGCAGTAGCCGTCAATAATGTACTCATATATTCGTGATTTATCTTGTTCATAAAACGTACAAACAGATACGATATAAAAGTAGGTTTTTTAACTAATGTTTTTTATTTATATAGAATCCTTTGTTTAAATTGTTTATTTTCTTGGACCTTTTTTTATCATTTCGCTCCCATTACTATGTACTGTGAAACAATTTCCGTACTATCAGTTATTATTACTTATTAACCTATTTATATAAAATATGTTTATGGCAGTTGTCATTTTTAATGTGCACAGAATTTACGTAACACCACGACTGTATTCCCCGAAGAGGTAGGCAGATGAGTGCTTCACTTTCACGTTGCGATAGAATAACCATTACAATTTATTAATATTAACACTAGAAAGACCAACGCCGTCAATTTAACGGCACGGCGATTTCGTTTTTAAATATTTTAAAAACTATATTTTTGTTCGTCTTCATATTTTATGACCTTTCCTAATTTGTTGTTTTTAGCTTAAATCATTCATCTGACGATATCGAAGAAGATTCCCCTGTTACAGATAACAGTATTATTGTAAATTTGCGCAGAGGACGCGGTGTATGTCGTAGATCAATTTGCAGCGGACGATAGGGCGCAGTGGACGTTCAGCTAGAACATCTTCGGGGCCGGAAATGGGTATGTTACAAGTAGCAAGTGACGGCACAGAATGGACTAGTATTTCTGCCAACGCTAGTGAAGTAGGACGTCGCAGTCAGCAGAATATACTTAGAGAAATATCAGGGCCTACTCCATACGCCAAATG
>DVOY01000251.1:0-12763 GCA_018237585.1 Apyrrothrix maculosa | reverse complement strand
TATATTAAAACAAAACCTCGCGCACGCATTTTGGACTCTCTGTCTCATGTTTTTTGAACGCATAAGAAGACGAGAGCCAACAACCGTATCGTCATAATTTAACTTGGATAATACTAGAGACTCGCACAGTCACATGCAAATTTCAGTTCATGCTATAATTACATTACCCTTTCGTTTTTATGATACGAGAAATATAGTATTATATTCTTGGTCGATCAATCTAATGCTTGAACAATTTAAGGCATCCTCGTTAACGTTTACAGTTCATGTTATGTTTCCTTGTAAATAGGATAGATAGTAAAGCAATTAATATCTAGTTACTACATTCATAGTTCAGTTTAATTATACTCTAGTCCAAAAGCTTGAGACTTAAAATTTTCTCATTTTCTATAAGATATTTTTGGATTTCAAGGTAAGTGTGATCATATGGAAAAATTATTCTCTTTGCTGGACGTTCTTCAGGTCAGTCCCAGATAGGAATTCCTTAATTTGCAAGTAACTGATTCAAAGTATTATTTGTTAGTGGCCTACTTTCACAATTTATGAATACTACCGAATAAACATGTAAATATACCGAATAAAAATGTAGTATAATTTAAAACAAATACTGCCAAATGTTTGCGAAAACAGCCCTAACATTATCTTGCTTGCTTCCAAGATTTTCTACATTAAATTCTAGAGTGACTATAGGATATTTGGAAGGATTAAGTGTTTGAATAAAACGTTATTATTTTGATATTACAAATATTTATTCAAATAAGAAATGAACGAAATAAAAAATGTTAAGCTTCTTCCAGTAATATTTTTTCATAATTAAAACTATAGTTAAACATTACGTTTTCCTCTTGCCGCCGTTCGAAATAATTTTGACTAGTTCAGAGAACAAGAAAATTATAAACTAAAGACCTCACAACTATAATATGTAATATTTTTTGCATGTGTTTGCCCCGCGATTTAAATCTAGCACCTTCGTAACCTAGCATTCCTAGCGTAAATAAAAACAAAATGGCGGCCCTGCTTTAGAAATTGATAGGTATACAAAATTCTAAATTATTTGTTAGGTATCAAAGAAGACTGTATATAAACACGAATCTCTATTCCAGATATTTACAGTACAAAGCTTAAAATAGTTCATAGTGCACTAATCTATTAATAATATTATTTTAATGTAGGTACGCTTTATGTTAATACCAGCTTAATTACTTATAGACAAGTAGAAAGGTGTAGGTACTTGGATTTTTACCATACCAATATAGAAATGTATATTGAAAAGTCCTCAAAGAAGACATTAATTACGTGAAGAAAACAAACTAAAAAAATCCAAATAACACCTAAATATGCGCTTCTTCGAAATTTGCAATGTTAGAGTGTGAGAAAAAATGTAGGATAAAGTATAAGTACTGAAGATTGAAAAATCAAACATTTGGGAACATCAAAATGTTTTATTTTTCATTGCAATTACGAAAAAGCACAATTGTATTTATGGCCATTGGTTGTTACATTCTAAGTGGACATGTAGGATTAGCAAAGAAACGTTAGAGATCGTGATTTTGGGTTATATTTACATTAGCCTGGGTCTTGATGTCGAAGGAAGAGCGTTATAAAATTATATAGTTGACGTAAACACCGCAAAGATGCAGGAGCAGAAAATATCGCGAAAGCCTTAGGGGATTGCAAAATAATTAAGTACTTACAATGTTTGTATTTAATATTTTGTTTGTAGGTACTTTACGAGCGTGCAATGGCATGAACTTACTGGAATACAAGAATATAACATATGAGGTCTATCACTATTTATACGAATGGCTATGATACAATTATTATATACCCCTATATTTTCACACTATCACTAGATCTATTTTTTGTATAAATTCTAACTAGTTCGTCTACTTTATCATTATTCAAGTAATCTACAATTTTATTGTACATGGAAAACTAGCTACTGGATAGTATATTTTATCTATGACATAATTTATGTAAAAGATTATTTACAAAAATAGCCATTTTCATCTGTGTTTTTGGGTCCGTCTATATCTAATTTTTATCTTTTTCATTCTGAGGATAAATAAGAAACAAATGGAAAAAGTTGGGTAATTAAAAAAGGAACTAATTAGTTTATAAACAAGGAAAAAGATAATTTAATTATACAATGATTAGTTGGTGATAATGAACTCAAAATTGTATAAAAACACTATGTATCATGTACAAAAATCTATATAGATACTTACAAGTACTTTGTAATTATTTCGGTTTTAGTTTTATCGCGTACAAAAGTTAGAATTTAAGTAGTTTTAATATATATTAAGCAATTATCGGGGCATGAACAAACTATTTTGCGTTTCACTCGGTACAAGAAGGCATTAACCTGTTTGAACCATATTTGTCTATGACTTCTTTTGAATCTACTATATCACAATTCAAAAATGCTGTGTGATTTTAAAATGAAACAGAACTTCACAGTTTTACAAATAAAATATAACATTACACAAGAATATACCGTTAATGTGTACGATGAATCTTAAAAATTGGAACTTATAAATAGTACTGGACACAACAAGTCCTATACGCGATACATTTTGTTGAAACATTCACGATTCCATTCAAAATTCCAAGATTCGTTACAAACGTCCATAATATGCATGTAGGCGTTTAAGATTCAATGATTGTCTTGGAATTGTTATAAAGACCATTAGCAGTGATAAATACATTAAATAAATTTTCACTACTGTCGACATTATACGTCGTTAGAAATTATTATTGCCGATCACTAGGATAGTACATTTCTTTGGAATTTATTGTTAACGAAGATACCTAAAGTATTTTTTTATTTATTCGAGTGTGAATATGATGATTTCTAATGCTTATGTGACGGCGAGTCGGTTCGTTTTAGGAATCGGCCAAGCCTTGACGTTTTTCTTCTTCTAACATGGCGTCCAACTCGTCCGTGAGGTTGGCGAGCATGTTGCCTATGTCGTTGAGGACGTCTGCCGGTTCAGTGATCTTGCCCTCGTCTTTGTGTTCGGGCAGGGGGTGCGCAGCAGTCTGCGGCTTGATGTCAGGGTTCCTTGGCGGAAGGCTGGCCAGGCCAATGCCTCCTCGCCCGTAGTCCACTGTATGCGGTCGTCCGCCAATTTGACCCCTGTTTTGCTTTATTGTGCCCGCGTTTTCATTCGCGAACGGGATGCTATCCGATTCCGTGCTGGAACTCGACTAGAATGAAAAAAACAGATTGTGTTAATATATTATTTTAGACACAAGGTTGCTGTTAACTGTAAAAGTTACATTCAATTAGTTATGGTTTTACAAAACTTGAACGATTATAGCAACGTAACATTTAATATACATTCTTTCACAACATTTCAAATAGAGTAGAAATGAAGTCATTCTAGAACAAAAATGATTAGGTATGGTCAAAAAAGTGGCGCTACCTTAAAACTGGCGTCTGAACCAGTTCTCATCTTGTCGTCGTCGTACCTCCTGGGCGGGGAGGAGGGCGCGGGCGGCGGCGGCAGCAGCCCCGTGCTGTCCAGGGACACGCTCAGAGAATCCGAGCTCGGATACGCGGGCAGACTGAGCGGGAGGCTCTTCTCCGGGTGTATCTCCACCGTGGTCTGGCCGAACCTCGTGAACGGGGCGTACTGCGAGCTCTGGCGCTTGGGCGGCTCCGGCGGCGGCTTGCGCGCCACGTGCGGGCTGGCGCCGTACGCCACGCGCTGCAGCCGCGCGGAGTACGCGATCTCGTCGTACGTGTAGTCCGGCGACTTGTCTCTGTACGCCGGGGTGGCCTGGATCTTCGCCACGGGCCGCGGGCGGACCAGCCCCCGGGGACGCGGCAGAGTTCCCCCACCTTCGTACGAGCTGTCGTTCGTGGGTGTTATATCCCCGTCGTCGTACGAGCGCCGCCACTGCCCGCCTCCATAATAAAATCCGGCTTCCGGTGAAAACGTTGTGTGGGACGTCCTCTCTGATGGATCCTCTAGACTCTCCAAGGATTTGCCGCGAGGATGACGAATCTGTAAACATTACAGATCTTAAATTATATTTTTCGTAGGAGTCGCCAAATGTCTATAAAAATTTATCGGCCAAGATACATTACATACATAACATATTCGATCAATACTAAAATCATTAAGAACAAATTACAGCATAACTTCAGAACCTGTGTTTTAAATTTTTACTCATTTGTATTAATTTACCATGCCATATTAAATATTTATGTACGATAATATACTTATAATATTATATTCATTCAATTTATTAATGAACAAAATTAATTATTGACATTTAAATTTCAAATTTATCAAATAAAACATGCTATTGCCTGAAAAGTGTTAATGGTGAATAAATTATAATAATTTTATATATTTTCTACCGTGCAAGCGAAGTTAGGATATGGCATTACCGTAAATATATCTTTACCTACGATGTAAAACGTACTAAAAAAGGATTACACACATCGAAAACACTGCATACTCTTACAATAGTGGGGGTGCACATAAAAGCCGGGTGCTCGGGTGCGTCGAAAAATTCTCAAGACTTGTGCCAAAGGAGATTGTTGCATACCTGAATTGGAACCAAGTCAGTGCCACATAGGGGCGTTTGTAGGGCGTCAAAGTTTAGATCGGGGGGTTTATGGTAACTCCTCGCGTGTCTCTCCCAAGGCTGGTAATGTAGCTCCCTCGGATATAAATCCTTTAGCCGATTATGTCCAATGTGCGGTTTGTGTTTGGAAAAAGAAAAGAAAACAAAACATTCACATGCTGCTTCGGGCTAGTGATATGAGGTGGATGCAGCGGATGGTGGTGGAGCTTGGAGGACAACTCTGCGACTGACGGTGGCGACATTGAAGTGCCCGCCAACAACGAACAGAAATACAAAAACTGAACATAGACACATCGCAGAGTTGTTTGTGTCCGACAGCGACGTACGTGATGATGGACAGTACACTTCTAAATGTCTAAGCAACGTGAATAGGGGTTTTGAACGCATCGGAAAAATTAATATCAATTTTGAAAAAAAATACGATACCAGCTCCGGTATCATTTCCGACCGATTGGGGTTTACCCTTGTGACCTTTATTTTCCCACAACGTATCCACATCTATGGACTCAGCAACGAAAATTCTAGCCCATTTATTCTAGATATTACGACAATTTTAACTTGCAGCGAAGAACGGAAGCCCGACGGCTATTTTCATCGCTAAATAAAAGTATTAAATTATTAAAGCATTACTATAACGCTCTTTTTGTTAAGTAAAGCGTAATTAGATATGTCGGACAATGTTAGATGTTTAAATAGTTATAGTAAAGTTGTTATGTTAGAAAATAAAGATTGTGAGCCGCGTCAATCGAATAAAAAATAATATAACAATGGGATGAATCATGAATGAAATGGAGTATGATTAAAAATATAAAAAAAGGAAATAATTAAACCAATTTCATAAGTTAATTATTAATCAAATGGTTTCGTAATCAAAGCATTGTTTTTCAAGTAGAAAAATAAGTTGGAAGGTAGAACATTTTAAGAGATAGGTAGAACTCCCTAGAAAGATTGGCTTAATATCACTATGTCACAAATTTTGATTTCATGAAAGCGAACAAATAATTAAAATTAAAAATTTTCTATCAATATTTTTGTAAATATGTTAGTACCTTTGTACAAAAATATCTAACACTTATTTTTTCAATATTTATTAAATACCTTTAATTGCATTTTATACTATGCAATTTTGAAATTTCGACAGATATTCCATATATTTCATGTCGCACTTAAGTCAAGGATAACTGCATAAGTCAATTTACGTCCGCTGTCACAAAATCAAAGGAGCTAGTACAGGCTAGGTCTAGAACATCACTACTAGTAGTAAGGTCATGTATAGCGACACGTGTCGGTGCTGACCTGGCCTGGTATTCTGGTGAAATCCAGCGAGCCCTGGCTGCTAATACTTCGTTTACCCGCTCTAATGTCCTTCACTCTCTTGATGGCAAGAAGTATTTTCTTTTGATGCCCCAGTCGCACAATTCCCATATCTTCTAAATCCTGTAAATAACGATTTCAAATGTTAAAGGGATATTATTAGCTAGACGAATAAAAATATCAATAGCCACGATAAAACCGTTGACCTAAAAGAATGTCAGAACTCTACATGAGATGCCCTATGAGGACAAATCCATTGAAATCCTAAATACAGCCCTTGTTCAGTGTTGTTGCAATTCTACCAGCTACAAAGATCTCGTTTTTAGATGGACTGCAGATACATTCTTAAGTAACAGATTTGGCTTAATAGAACCTGTTGTCTTAAAAAATATCAAGGACGAGAAGTGTTCAATGAAAAAACTCATTAGTATCATAGATACAACTATCGTTTAGAGCAAGGATACCCAAAGTGTTTTTATAGATAAACATAAACTGAAATAAAACTGATTTTGGGGGTCAACGAGGTCTAAAAATCGATCCCTATTAATTAACACAATTTCTGATTGGTTTGTTAAGTTTTGATGAGAAAAGATGTCAAGTTTACTCACAAAGTTTTTAAATTGGTATTTTGTATCAATAGGAAAAAAACTAAAGATAGGATTTTTAAAGTAATTTGGCTATGTGGGTCTGAGCTATCAGTCCATTTTGGAAAAAGGATCTCTTGCCCAATATAGTTTGGAAATCCTTGGTTTTAGAGCTATCGCAGATGTCTTGTGATTATTTCAAGACGGGTTGCTGATGAATTCGTAGATTGAATACATACATACATATCCTCACGCTAGTTCCCTTGCATGGTAGGCAGTGAGCACGGAGATTGAGTATTACACAAAATGTAAATAAAATACCATACTAACTTCCCAAGCTAACTGAGTAACGTCATGGACAGTTCGGTATCCTTGCGCGACAAGCGCCGGTCCGTATTCCTCCAGTCGAAGCAAGCGAAGCCATTCTTCTAATGAACCCTAGAAGAGAACACAGTGTTAAATTTAATGATATTCCGGTGAAACATATTGGAGAGAAGAAGAGAGTTATTCCGTTTGTTTTCACCCAAGGTCGTCTTATAACATTTTGCAAAGGTGCCAATGGAATTTTGCAATTTCTGTGTAATATTTAACACAAAATACGCACCGGTATATAATCAGGCAAATTGTCAGGCACGTTTAAATTCGCCAATTCAGCCTTTAACCTCTTGCGGTGGTTGGGCTTCTTTATACCGACTGCCGTCAAGTCTTCCGGAGTCATCCTGGTCACGGTAGGAAGATCGTATCCGGCTTCTATAAAAAGTCTGGCGTATTCTTCCATTTGGAGATCTGTTAGCCACGAATGAATTATGTCCGAATCCTGTAGATGGTGAAACAAACGATTTAGATTTTCCATTTGACTTACAAGAGGAGATTTTTTAAACAAGATATGTTTTTTATTGAGAGGTTATTTGGTGCTAATTATGAATAGTTATAGTTACAAACACACAATTTTTCACATTGTAGCACTGAAGGATATCATCGTATAATAAAACTTTCATCGCCTACTCAAACCTTGTCGGAATTAAGTGTCAATGGGCAGAGTGAAAGAATTCATATCAAATAAATTTACGTCTTCCGCCAATATGCAAAAAAATACCATGGTTATTATAGTCAAGTCAAATGACTCCTGTGACAGCGAAAACTTCGATATAGTATCTCGAGATACCCAAGTTCAATGTAAGGGAAAAAACCGTTAGTCGAATAAGACCATTATGGTAATGTGATCATTTTGGAATTACTATAGAAGTACACTCGAAAAGTAGTAGATCTATGTGTTGAATGATCAAGTTACGTTAAAGCTCGACGAAGACCATCGATAGAACATAGCACCCAAAGAAACTGCTCAAATTAAGTGCATATAATAAGATAATTGAGCACTCACAGGCAATCCTTGAGCGATCATAGCTCGGACTCTGTCGACGGTGTCCCCGCAGTGGCAGGCGGCGTGGTGGTGGTGCGGCACGCGGCCCGACGCGCGCCCGCTGTCCAGCGACGCGGACGAGTGCCGCGACCCGGAGCCCGCCGAGCCGGACGATGAGCCCGGACTGTCGCGGCCGGGACTCTGCGAAATTAATTGCAATGCCTAAGTAATGCATTTGCTTGTAATCGCGTTTAAGGATAAAACAGCGAATAATAGCTTAGTGTCTACAACACTCCCTTATTTGGTACTATCGAAAGTATTTGTGCGTAATTGACGTCCAGCCAAGTTCAAATCTATAATTTAACATGGCTTCAAATTTGATAACGGATTCATATATATATGTATGAGTACGTATACCATTGGTCGCGAAGATATAAATTATAGAATATACACAGTAGTTGATTGTGGTTTTAACCCTGTCCCTTGTGCTTAAACTTCTAGCTCAGATAACGGGACGTTAAAAAAGATGATCATAATAATAGATTAAAACTGCGTATAGTTTTAGATAAAATATTCGTGGAATATACTACAAGTGAGATAAGCCGGTACATAATAATATATGCAGATGATAATCATGAAACGTTTGATAATTAAGTGACATCATTGGGGTAACTAAATGATTAGTAATGAGAAACAAAGAAGCTATAATGGAAAGATAGTACGCGAACATTGTCTTCATTTACAATGTCGCGTATCTACGATAGAATATCTATCCTATAGCCGGCTACGCGACGTAGTTGTTACAAGTTTATAGTCCTATTCTTAAGTTTCGTCTCAGATGGAACTGTGATAAATTCAGATCAGATAGCTGTTTATGGCGAACAATAAAATAGGCATACCGCTTAGGTAAGGACAGTGTTGTATCGCTATGGTGGTTATAATACTGATAGGAAAGTATTCCCATTCAAACGTCATTCAGGTAAAATTTAAAGAAATATATAAATACGTGTTGCCCCTTTTCGGCGACTACCTGACAAATGATTTTTGTATGTATATTTATGTCGGAAGATACCTACTTTCAAAAGTTCATGTCGATTTTATTGATTATTTCATTCGGATTTAACACTATAGCGCTCACATAACTGAGACAGTTGCTTGAATGATCCATCGAGCATACGATAATTTTCCGATGGGTGAGTTGTTTCATATTTCGTATAACCAATACGCATCACTTGAATGCGAAGAGCGAACCGTATCCAAACAAGAGCTATTGTATTATTTATAAAATGTTCGTTATATCTGATTCAACCAGAACCGCGAATAATCGGGTGTCAATCTTATTTCTAAGTGTAAACAACGTCTCACCTGTGTCATATCAATGCCCTGGTCATCGCTTAAGGCTAGCTGATGATGATAGTACACAGCTGCTTTATGAGTTAATGGCTGCGATGGTGGCGGGAAGGTGAAGGTTCCCCCACCAGCGGGGCTCTTGCCCAGGCTGCCACTGGCGCCGCTGACGCCCGACACTCCAGATACTGTGCTGCCATAGTCAGAATGGTCATCTGAAAAACAGACATTTTCGGAGGTTACGGTATGAAATACACTGTATATACATATTTAATGTAGCAGTAACTTAAAAAACATGTAAAAACAATCTTATTTGAAGTTAGTATATAAGTCCGTAAGTTAGTGATCAATGATCACATAATTTTGTTATCTACAGTGATATTTAGATAACTAAGTGATCCTTCGGGGCTGGTTAGGAAAGTATCATTGTTGCACCTGTTCTTTGGCATAATTATAATGCTTGCATATTTGCTTTCCAGTTTCAAGGGTACTGTAAGCCTACGCGTGCAAGAACTCGAACGTTTCCAATATAGCATTCAGCCTTTCAAGCTAGTAACTGGGGCTGATCATGTATACTGTATGGATAGGATACAGATATACACAAATTCACGGGCTGCAGAAGTCACTTAAAAGGTGGTATGTGTGCTCGATTATTACTGACAGTAAAATAAAATAGAATTATTCATGTTACCTCGAGTATGCGAAGGTGTATCGGGTGGTTGAGGGTAGGGCTGCTCTTCGCACGAGGCGTAGCCCTGGGAGCCGAAGCTGGAGCCGGAGTGCCTGTGCTGCGGAGTGCCGAACGCGTCGCCGGGCACAGCCGGCGGGGGCACGCGCTTCGCGGTCGCCGTCTTACCGGCGCCGCTGCCGCCGCGAGACATGCCGCCCACTGGAAACGAATAAATCACCAATCAGCACTTGATTTTACTGCAACCTTCGGCGGCGACACGATTTATTTTACACAATTGATTGTTGTCATTCATTTGATATGATAATAAACGCGATCCCATTAAAATCTGTGTTGATTTGTGTGTCGGCAAGGTGTTGGGGGACTCGACTGGCCCTTGTCATTATTGGCGCGTACCAGTTACTAAACGAATTTGCATTTAAGAGCAATTTTAATATTATGGAAGTACACTTGCTTCTATACCGTAGTCGCATAGTCCTTTTATGGTACCCTCTAAGCGAACCATGAAAGACTGAAATTACAAGAACGCTATTAGGGTAACATCAAACACCGTTATCTAGTGTCCGCAGAACATCACCCGCATTATCTTAATGAATAACAGGCATCCCCTTTTGCCGCGCCAAAGCTGATAAAGGAAGAAAAAGAGAGGGAAGGGAGTTTAGTAATATCGTAAAAACACCATCAATCATGTTCGGCCTCTCAGAGACCGGGCGACCGGATCGGATCGGACAACTAATTGCTTGTGCCGAATCGATAACGCTAACTAATGGCCGGGAAAAATCGTCATTAAAATAATCGCGATGCAAACATAAATACTCAGCAAATATTTTAAACTGAATTACGGTAAGATTAACAAAGGGTTTGCTTTGAAGATTAACTAATATACAAATAACAAGAATGAAACATTTAGAATTTATTACACATATTTAGAGAACAATTTTAGTGTACAACAATACTTGCAAGGAAATTATTATAATAACACTTTTAAGTAAGTAATTAGCTAATTCTGAAGAAACTAAACGTTTACAACCATTGCGTATTAACGTTAAAAAATGTGTACTTCAATATTATTATCATTCTGTTCGTGTAGCTTTTGCCATTAAAAAATATATTCAATTATTTGCACGCGAACATCTGCATATTAAGCGGCTATTAAGATATATTATCATATAATTATTATTGAGTCATGCAATTCATTTAAATTGCTTACAATTTGCGTACTGAATGTATTGATTTGTTGTAAAAAAAAACGTAACATTACGCAGGTAATCCGAGAAAGAGGAGTGTTGTGCACTTCTACGTTTCACCAGTTACGTTTACTTCCCATTATGGAAAAGGTGGGTAGTCTATTGCCAAACACCGGGCATAAATACAGATGCCGAGTCAGTACTAGAAATTCCTACTAGAAAATGTAAGTTGGAAAAATCCAAAAGTACCCGACCCGGGATTTGAACCTAGGATCTCTCGATTGGCAGTCGCGCTTTCAACCAATACGACCAACAAGACAGTTATACATTTTCAAATAAGTGACACAAACAGAAAAAAATGTATAAATGTAGAACAATCGGATCAAAATAGCTGTCTAGAAACTGTGATGTTGATGTGTGCTCAACGCATGTATCCTAATCCTTGAACTATCTTTGTCACAGGATGTTAACTTTCACACAACTTGAGCTCATAATCTGACAAACATGCCACCTACTTTCTTTTATCGCCTTCTCTTAAAGATTCATTACGCCGACGGATTATTTGACCACCTCACTACGTTTGATGGATTTCCTGACATTAGCCTCACTGGCACTTTACGAGGGTGAAAGGAGTAATAAAAGCGGCGTTTTACGGAGATTATTGTCGGTGTAATGTCAGTAATTTGTTAGGAACGTGTCAAATTTCCGGTTTTTGTGGGCGTCGCTTTTTATAACAAAGTGTTTTATGCTGTTTTGATCAGTCGATCAGTCGATTTATCGTAGGATACCAAAACGAGATGCAGAGGGCCTGTCACTTAATAAGAAAGTAAAAAAGTGTGCTGTGCAAAATTGATCTTTGCTTTTTTAAATAAATTCGCCAACAAAATTTTTAATGCATTTTCACAATAATTTATCACGTCCTTTATTTACTGCATTTAATTTGAGTATTTAACCGTTAAACATCAGAAATTAATAACTATTGAAACTTCTTTGAATATTCACTTTGATTTTGATCGTAGGATACCAAAACGAGATGCAGAAGGCCTGTCACATAATGTATTCTATAAGAAAGTAAAAGAGTGTGCTGTGCAAAATAGCTCTTTGCTTTTTTAAATAAATTCGTCCACATAATTTTTAGTGCACTTGGACGATAATTTATCACGTAGTTTATTTGCTGCATTTAGTTTGAGTACTTAGACGTTAAACATCAGAAATTAATAACTATTGAAACTTCTTCAATTATTTACTTTGATTTAATCACCGGTTTTATGGTTTCTAGACAACTCTAGGTACCCAAGTGCTATTGCACTTATTTTAAAGCACAGTTATATTTGCTAACAGACAGACTTCACGATTATATGATTTTCAAATAATCAAAATAGTTTATGTACGTGAATAAATTAAAATATTTAAGTACGAGAATAATAATCACGGTGTATACTTTTATTAACTCGACACTACGAACAGACGTTTACGACAAAAATACTAAGTAATACAGACTAGCGGCAGTATGGTTGTCTGTCTGTCATTTGTACATGCGTATTTGTTAATTGTTAACGATTAGGACCCAATTACCGGCATTATAACGTTCTTTGTCACTTATTCAATCTAATTGAGAATCTCACGTGATAAACACAGAGTTGAAAGTAGCATGAACATGCATTGTGATTCCATGGACAAA
>DVOY01000250.1:0-12764 GCA_018237585.1 Apyrrothrix maculosa | reverse complement strand
ATTGGGACGTAAACGTAACTGGTGAATCGTGGGAGTGTATTATACACTCCTCTGCCTGCCTCTTCGGGGATTACAGGCGTGATGTTACGTTTACATAAAATATGTATGCTGGAATTTTGAGTGTATAACTCTGGCATATAAACTCCAACTACATGGTAATCCATTGAAGGATTTCCTTGCATTTTCTTCGATTATATTCAGCGTGTGAAATGGTAATGTATAAAATATTTAAGAGCCGTACAGTTGGCAACACGACCACGCATTTGGCATTCCACGCTCGATACGTTTTAAGGTCGTAATTTTTCAAACGACGGCGATTCGTATAACATTAACACCTTAATTAGAACGCAGGCCTACGCGTTCACAATCGCAATCGAACGGACAACAAACAAAACAAGTACACATGGACATTGAATAACAAGCGACTATAGCACAAAACACATTGCTATAGACGCGAGAATCCCTTGAAGCGTTTGTAATGATTCTTGCTTGTGAACACAATTACATTCAACAATTGATGCTGAATGTATTGATATTAAAAACACTGTTTTTGTCTGATCGATAGTTGAAACAAAGCGACTATAATTCGTATGGAGTGACTTGCATTTAACGCATTGTCTATTCTAGTCCGTTTGTATTCACAAACCGATGTATATATCCGTCCGTTTAAATTCTCTCCCAATACACTTTCCCAAGATAATTACTGTTCATAAATCGAACGAAGATCGTACGATAGATGTGGACGTGAATCTGGACGTAGACGAAACGAGTGGAGACGTCCGATTTGAAAATGGAATTGTCGTTCGGACAACGCTTGATGAGTACGGCCGTTTTGCGGCGTTTAATCATTTGTTGCTAATGATCCCCATATACGGAGATGGATGAGAATTTAAAGGTGTAATCGTTGGTTGTTGACTGTGCGAGAATATTTCCATTGGCAATGTTCTCACGGGCACTTTTTCGTGTATGACGGACACGCAGACGAAAGTACATATATACGGTTTATGGACAGGACGCCATGTGCTGGTTTTAATTTTGACTTCTAATAATTGTGAAAGACTGAACAAAGCATATGAGCAGATACCCGTCACCATTTCTCAGTGCAAATGAAACTAAATTCTGACAGAACTATAGGACGAGGACAGTTATTTCAATTCAGTTAGTCAGTTAATCAATTAATCACCTTCAACCTTTTTACCGTTCCACTGTTGGACACGAGTCTCCTCTCAAAATGAGAATGGCTAAGCTATGGTCTGCCACGCAGGCCAGTTGCGGATAGGCAGAGCTCACACACTTATTAAAACATTATGTAGAATTTTAATAATGCAGGTTTCCTTACAATATTTTCCTTCGTTTTAATATTAATCAGAACATGTATGTTTTGTTAGGACGATAAATATAACATCTGAACGTTAGAATGATGCTTTGTTGCTATGATACTAAAAATATGGTGGAATTTCAATTACACAGAAAGGGGCGAGTAAAATAGCAAAAGCTCTTCCAATGGAGACGCTCCCAGTCCAAAGTTGCTTGGCGAAATTTTAAAACTTTTATTTCATCAGAATTGCAACACTGAGGTGACTAAGTTCCAAAAGTGTATGGCGGCATGAATTATTTATGAACAACTTCATACTTCCCGGGCTGGGCTTTGGCTTTCGTTACAAAAGCGGACGTTTTTGGGTATAAATTCATTGAAAAACGCCTTTTATTCCGCATTAACATTATTTATGTCGAGTTCTGAGCGCTCCGAGGAAATATGATCGCATTTCTCAATTGTTTTAGAGCGAACAAAAAATCAGCGGTCGGTGTTTTTTGCGGTTTATATACTTAATAGACTATGGAAAAACGTAATATTTTGTCTCGTGTTGAATTGAAATTCGTATCGTTTTATACGTTAGAGGTTTCGTAAGTCCCGTTAAACGAATACAAAATTGAAAGTTTTTAACTTAATAGATTTTTTCACAGAATTAATAAAACGTCTCATTTATGTAAAAAAATTTGAACGTTAAATAAAGAATATTAACCTAATTTATTACAACCCAACAATAGGAACGCCTAATTTGTTTTGAAGTGATGTTTTGCTCATCTCTCTAAATAATTTTGTCGGTATATAAATGAGGTTTCACTAAAAAGGCGATACACCCCGTTATAATCGAATTATACACGATCGTCTCTGAAAGCCTAAAGCTGTTTCTACGAAAAAATACAACCTTTATGAATACCATATTTAGCTATGAAAAAGATACAAGAGAGCACCATTGGCCATCCAAAATCGAATGATTGAATCGTGAGATATTTCCAAACAGTGCATTACTCGGTTGTGCCACTATCGGCGTTAAGACATACGCGATATGTTATATTTCCTTTTCAAAAAGCAATCAAAAATTATTATTTTGAAGCGTCAGGAGTCTTTGAAACCGGCGTGAGTGTATGAAGAGAGCGGTGCATACATTAGAATTACATCAGGTCTGTAAAGATAGACATGTTTGGCACTTGGTTTTCTCTGTCTATCCTGTAAAGCACCAGGCGCAATGATATTATAATGCGTAGTGTTAAAAGGGAAGAAAGCGCTATAAGATTTATATTAAATGAAACTACGTGTAGGTTAAAATACTATAATACAACTTTTCTGTGTTACTCTCATTTGATCCTGTCTCTTTATGTGATTACTGATTACTGACTGCTTCGTCAGATATGAGACTTAGGAGAAGTGGGGGTACATGAAATTTATGCAACAACTACAATCTTTTTCAAAAAACTCTGCATTGAAAAGACAATTTTAGTATTTTCTATAAATGTCATTATTATTATTAGACAAAAGTCAACAAGCAAGCAATTCAGAAACGGAACAACTGGGTAAATAGTCTCTCGAACCACAACGTTTGAAAATTCCGATTCTTCAATATATGCTTATTTTATATTGTCAGGGCAGGTCCCTTACGGCGTAGGCAGAGGGAAGATTCTTTAACTCAATTATCACTTACTTATCAATCGTAAGACGATAGCAGTACGACAAGTCCCTAAGCAGTTCCTTTAAGAAATCTGAATTTGTTCAGCTTAACTTGTCCAAGATATTATAGCAAGAATGTAAATGTAACGAGATCTTATAAGAGCGACTTAAGAGTATTGACACTCGTAAATTCCTTCACCAAATAAAAAAAAATCTGTTAGTTTCGTACACACTTTGCTACGAATATGGCTAATAATACCGTTTTGTGTCTTATTAGTGCGCATAACGAGTATGAAGCCCAAGTGTTATCTGTTTTTCTTTTAAGATCTATCTTTAATGGATATTTAGTGATATGTGTTTCGAGACACATATATGATATATAGTTAGGGTTGCCAAAAGTCCATGATTTAATTTATGAAACGTAATACATATCATTTTTAGCACAACCCTACATACAATGATAAGGAAGGATGCAGTGTTAAGAATAATATGTTCCCATAGATTAACGAAAAACAGAACAGCATAAGCATTATGAACCAGATTCGTGTCAGAAGGAATCATGAATTTGAATTTGTATACTACTCTAAGATAATTAGATGTTACGCCTTCAAATAAAAGCTGCATAAACCTACCTTTCGGAACAAATCAGAAAGTGTTAGGTCAAAATTGACAATTGTAAAAGACTTCAAGAGAATGACACGTGTACCAGTACTTGTCAATATTAATTAAAATATTATCAATACAACATTGTTAAATCATGTATAGATTTCCACCACTAATAGCCTCTGTAAAACCCTGATTTCGAATCAAAGGAATGACGTATCACATAATCAATTAGTTAACAAATAAACGGGCGATTTATATGCATATGTCTCTATGTAGGAGCTATAAAATAATAATAGAAACCCATAATAATCCCATACGTTATGTAAAAGGTCGAAAAAAATTTTTTGAGCCGTTAATGGACCGTTGAAACTCCTAAAACGGCGTAGAAAGTGGTAATAACATATTTGATGTCATTCGAAGGTATAATTTCACTGGTACGTGATCGGGAATCAACCCTGGCCTGGAATACTGATCGCGACTCTACAGCGACTGTACACTCGCACGTTCGTATGACGTTTTCTATGAACACATAATAATGTTTATTAATACGTGCGCGCTTTTCGGTCGTTTGCGATAATACACTGCGTTTTTGAAAAAAAATTGTTTTGCGCTTGCTCTCTGTCTAACCCTTAAAGGACCCGGCGTGGTGTTGCAACATATGTTCTATATGAATTGCTTATGAAACAGCTGAAAATTTTAATCGTATTTTAATTAGTTAATGCGTTCAATTGAATTTGATACTTCTATTATATTTGTGAAGCGTTAAATATTGGGTGCTATTTGTAATTCGTGTGTTAATTTAATATACATTGCATTGAATTTAGAGAGTAATTACAAATATTAACATTGAGACCGCAATGAATTTATTACATTGAAATTATGTCATCACAAATTTTCCCGCTTGAGCTCACTACACAGTCCTAACATACAAGGCAGGCAAACAAACCTCAATTATAAGGCCAGTAAAGTAATTCCAGTGACCATATACCATCCATTGTGAAACTGCAATAACGAACGCGTAGCCCGCATATTAAAAACCTTTGCCCGCGCTAAAGTATGAGCGAAAACGGGAAACAATCGCCCCGCCATATTTGAAATCGGCGTTTGAATATGGAACTATTTAAAATTTCGAATCCGTTGCGTTATCGCCGCGACGTGCCGCCATTTCCCGATTGTTCTTTTTTAATTCGAAATTGGAACGCGCTATGACAATATCCGTTTATTAGCTTAGTTGTCCAACTTGCGTTGCGTTAAATAAACCGTATGTCTATAACAATAAAAGTTGTTTGTGGCTAGGGTTGCCACATACGAAATTCTCAACGTGTTAACATGACTAACCAATTTCACATTGTTATTTTATATTGAAAACTAACTACGTAACGTAGCCGCTACTTAACATATTTACTTACATACTTAACATACTTAACATATTTCCAAAAAAGTTACAAAAATCGACCGCGCTCACAATATAAATATTTGATGGAATAAACGATGAATAAACAAACTTAACGCTAAATCCGAACGCTGGACAACCCTGCTGGTAGCATAATTTCGTGTGATAACGGTCTAGGCTCGAAAAGGACTGAACGAATGAACGACGTCATTTCATTCATTCCGGCGTAAAACGTAAAGGCGCTTCCTGTTGACACCTCTTATCGGTAAATCGAAGCACGGAAAGTTATTAATAAGGATTCTTTTGAAATGAATAAAATGAAGACTATGTGAGACACCATTGACATTTAAAAATAATATTATAGAAGCGGCTAACCATGTAAATACGGGATGAAACCGGACGACGGGAAAACTGGCGACTCCAACGGTTAGTCAGAAACATTTCTATCGGGAATATAGTGGGATAGCAGTCAACCGCGAGCCTATAACTAAAAAAAAAAATAAAGAAATAATTTCTAAATCGTTTTACAATAGCGTGCTGTTTATAGATTTTGTTGACACTTCTATCACCTGTCAACTTGCAACGTTCAATTTCGGAACAGAGTTGCGTTTCTGAATTTCACAATAGCACGAATTCCGAACCGAACTATTCAAGACTAAATCCGTACCAATTGTACGGCGGTTCGTCAATAAAAATAAAAATGGAGGAAGTCTCCAATTTGTTACCATGTTCGTAGGGACTGCGTTGTGTGATCTCTATGGAAAAATCGCTGCTATGTCCTGTGTCGAAAGGTCGGGAGTGCGCTGAAGTGCTTTATGTAGATAGGGCAGCAATTAAATTAGACTTCATCGTTTTATGGGCTTATGGGACTACCGGGTGTGCGGCGCGCGGCTTGCGGCTACCGCGGCTGCGGTAACCGTTCTCAATATCATAAGAATCTTATAAGATTCTCTTTATAATAATTGGCTATGGTGTTTAGGCGCCGGAAACGTAAATGTTACTTGCTAATCCGTATCAAAGTGCCAAGTTTGAGTTCCAAGTGTCATATATTTAACTCAAAAAAAACCCTGCATCCGGTTGTGATATTCGAGAAACTCGTACACAACTTTAATCCAAGACACCGAATTAGTTATTATAAAAACAATCATATAACTTGTTACATTAAAAATACTATGTTTGTCAGTTAACCGTACGTCGATAAAAATTATAAATGTGTGTAATAAAACCATAGATATATACACGAATGATCTAAAAGGAGTGAAAGTTTTAATACAATTTTTGACTTGTTATATTGCGCATGCTGTGAAATGAATTATTTAAAATACATTGTAGCAACACCTAATATATAATAAAGCTTATCTTTTTAATCACTGCAGCTTCAGGCTAAATAAAGACCGATGAGGCTGAAAGCTTAGTTCTTATATGCCAGTAATTCCGTCTAACGTGAATTTAAAAAAGCTAAAACGTGACGCAATTGTCACTTGTAATATCGACTTGCAAACATGGCGTCCCAACTACTTTCGCATAAACAAGATATAAAGATTCACCCCATTTTCGAAACAGTGTTAGCTCAAATTTTCCATCCCGCGTCCACTTACGCGACCCTTCGAAAAAAAAAACTTAAAAATAAAATTCAGAGGGGACCTTTAAAATCGTTATTATAATCTCGGACGCCATTGCCGAACTAGGGAGTCGCCCTTCGATTTTAAATCTTTTTTCGACAAAAAAACCCTTTGATGTTCATACGTTTTGGCAATAACTCCCGCTTCAATACACGCAACAATCCATCTACGCGACATTTGGCCATTTTGAGGATTTTACTGATGCATATTTTAGATTAAAACTCACGCTATTACCCGTCCGATTTAAAAGATTATGCGTTCGCATTAAATTTTACTTACTTTTATCCCATGCATACTACATATTTACATACTTTCATATGTGTAAATATGTAGTTGCAGTATATAAAATATTCAATTTGTATACAGATTGATTTATAATTCATTAGGTCGTTTCAATACAAATTGAGCATCATCAACTTGATACATTTTAATACTACCCGCATCGTTGTAAAATCATCACATTGAGCTATTAAACAAATGAACTGTTAAATATGCCTGAATTTAAAAATATAAGCCCAGTAAATATATATATATAAATATACATATAGATAAATAATGTTTAAACCATACTATGCTTGAATACATATTATTTTTTGCATAAGTGACAATCAAAGTACACTATAAAAAATCGACTATCATTTGTGCTTGCTTCACCGCCGGGCAACACTTGCAACAACAATCTACGCTAACGTAACATCCTATTAATCAACTCATTTAAAAGACAAACAATTCAAAAAGACGTGTGGGAAAACGTATCCAACACATTCCAAATTCGAATGAATCTGAAAGGCGAGCCAGATTTGAAAAGAGAATGAGATTTGAAATAGAACACGCCATTAGGAACGAACACAATGGTCTCATTGGTAGATTTGAAAAAGGAACAATTTGTTAAACGTCAAATATGAACTTTTTTATTTCCGTTGTAATGAAACGCCGCTCAGTATGAAGCCTAGTACACATCTTGCTTTTTGTCGGATCACGTCGCTCGTTTTTCATTCGTTTTGTCTGTATGTTCGCTGTACTTATTAATGTCAAAATTAAAATAAGAATCCGAGTAATAGCCGAAATGCCACAGGCGACAAGATTATTACGTTATTAAACTCGCTTCACAGCCGGCTACGTCCTAATTAATAGTCGTCGGTTCTCGTGAAATAGTACCTACTGGCGCACATTATTTGGTATATATAATTTAAAAAACGCACCAACAGCAAAAAATAACAAAGATTTTTACATATCTGATTTAAGATAGGTGGCGTACGGTGTTTTTGCGTTCGCTGTCTACATATTGTTTATTCTCTCGTGCATTCAATTTCGTTCCCGACAGACTTTCTATCTACCAATCGTTTATCGGCCGATCACAAAACACGAGCAATGACATGAAACTATCAATATTTCTAATAACGTTTAAAAACAAAGTATTACTTTCGTCTACGTACGCAGCGGGCATATTAATCATTGGAACGAATTTCCGTGCGCCATGTCATATGGAGTTCGTTTATTAAAAATGTGACGTATCAAGATCAACATCTCATAGAATGAGATAACAAATTACAGGGGCGCAGGGAGCGAGTGAGATGGATGTGTGCTGACATTTCAACGGGTCATCAACCCTATTGCGTCCTGCTCTAACGAGAATTCGAAGATTTGATTTGAATTGTTCCTAATTTTTTTTTACATATTGACTCGTTTGATCCGGGCTTCACTCACAATATTTTTTATTGCGTTTCACATGGTTTGTTATAATTTATTTCTTGTATACCCAGCTTCCGTTTTATGTTCTTTATTGCTTCTTAATCTATAAAAGACGCATGAGCCGGAATAAAATATCGTTAAGTAATTTTATATCTCCCCAAAGATTGATAATAGCAATCGTTTCCAACTAAAACCGCGGCGGCTCGATCGCGATTTGAGAATCTGTTTCTTTCTTGTTACTCGCTTTTGTATTGCGAAGCATGCGTTCGTAGGTATAAAGTATTATGATAAATCGCCATTTTGTTAATGGCAATCCTTTTTCGATTCGCGGCACTAATTCTCTTTCGAGGATTTTTTTGTTCCTTTTTTTTCATTTTTAATATCATCGTTCTGTACAGCGTTTTGCCAAGTTTTATGCAGATTAGACGAAATGAGCCCTCGTCGTATAAGGCGCACAAACGTTCATATAAATGGGTGTATAGATCCAAACGGGTCGGGACGCTCCGCAGCGGCCCTAAGTCCGAATTAAAATGCACGTACACAGTTCTATTCGAAACAAAAGCTAAAAAAAATGTTAAATAGCAACTATAGAAGAGTCATAAGCGGTCATAACTGGTCGTCGGGCTCCATTTATGGCGATGTAATCCTATTGTGTGTCCCTGCCTTTATGGTGTGCGTTCGTATGAATATATGTACGTATACTTTAAAATGTGTTCAATCATTAATTTCGTCTGTAATTGAACGAGTTGAGATCTCGGCTTGTGGCAAAAAAGTCGATGTTTCTTCGAAACGGCCCGAGTATTAAAGTGTACCGATCGGATGACGGGGCCCGGACATTTCGAATTTATACGTTCATAAAATTCTTTTGTCAAATTTACGTCGGAGTTCCGAATAAAGTGGACGCGCGCGGTAACCGCTGGATTCTTTACCGAAATCATCGTCTACGCAGGTTTTTCTGGCGGTTATTATGGACGTTGTACGGGGAATATTCCCGCTTTACATTAATAAAGGCTGTATGGCTCTCGATTCTCACGGTTGTGCGACATTCGCACGTCTAACACTATAAGGCAGACAGTAAAAAGACTGAACGTAAAAGTGTAATTGATTTGAATGTAACTATTGTCTTTGGACAGATGCATTTCTAGGAATTATTAGTTGCTCAATACTACAAATGCGGCCTTTGATAATATTAAAGTACTCAGAGCTGATTTAGAAATTAGATTCATGGGCCTACGATCCACACGTATTTAAAAGCATTTAAATACCAGTATTCCATATTGAGACGTAAATATAACTGGTACAACGCGGAAGTATACTATACTTATCTGCCACCTCTCCGGGGAATACAGGTGTGATGTTACGTTGAGACAAATACCAACACCATTTCGACAATTGGAAAATTCACAAAACAAAGCCGCCATTCGTCTTATCACTAGCTCATTACACAATTAGCTACTCACTCTCCACCACGGGAATGTCTCCTGCCGCGAAGAAATACCGTCGATAATTACAACGAAAACTCACAGCAGACGCATTCATCACTTATCTGCACCAGCATCGGCTACTTGCGCGTTCTCTATTATTCATTAGTTCGTTACAGCGCGGGGGAGGGGGACGCCCGCGCTGCGGCGACCTGAAATTCGGTAACTGCCTCCACATTAATAATTACTTCTCAAAATAATACCGATCAGATCCACGACTCAGATAAACGGTACGGTCCGCACTCGCCGCTACCAGTGCGGTACAGAGCAAGTATGACCAGTAGCGCCAGCGTGTGTTGGCACGTTAATGCCTACCAGCGACAGTACCGACGAAATAGTAATACGAAAAAATACAATAAATCAGCGATACAAATAATATTTCTAGAACAATAATTTTATTTAATTTCATAAGCTGAATAAAAGCTAACAAAAGGACCTATTTTTTTAATTTTTGTAATGTTCAATTGTGTTTGTATTTGTTTTGTAACTTGTGATTAGGATTTATTATGATATCATGAAAACCGTTAAAATATTGCAAGGTCGGAATTCTGACATTTAGATATCTTGAATATCTTGTAATATTAGTTATAAGTAACATTTTCAAAGGAGAAGAATAGTTTTTCAATAGATAAGTTGATTTAATTACACCTATTTTGTTTCGCCCTACCTGTTTTAAATAAGCTTTGATTTCAGTAACACTGAACTCAGTAGCACTGAACACAGTAGCACTGAACTCAGTAGGACTGAACTCAGTCATAGATTCGATGTTAGACAATTGCATCATTGCAGTCAAACTGTATTATTTCTATACAACGTACATCTAGGTTTCTAAGTTACAGCAATCCTTAGACATTCAGTTACAATTAGAAAACCAGCCAGCTTAGTGTCTGTCTAGCAACAAGAACTAGCGATGTTCTAGCAGCTGTACTCTGGACAATAGTTTCCGTTCATGTTCTGCTATTATTACAGTAACAATCTACCACGCGTGCGCTTGACCAACTAATCCTCATTTTGAATGTTGCGCATACAGTTGCATCAGTTAATTAATTTCATACGGTGTCAATATCGATCATTGGGGATTTGGTAGCGGCCATAGATCAAACATTCGTCGACGTGACACTTCCAGTGTCACGTGACGAAACAAATTTGATAAGACCCTCCTATGGTAATTGTGGAGTATCGGACGCCGGGTGCAGATTAGCTGGATGTGTCGCAAGCGGTCGTGATCAGCACTTCAGCAGTGATCAATGTCATCGGATCAGCTGTGCACTGTATTATGTGAGATAAAAATGTACAAACGTTCACATTGGACCATTAATTTTATGTAATTATATCTCAGCTACATGCGGGGACATAAAATATAGTACAAGCGATGACATATTGCGCCTTTCTAGTATCGCATACCATTTCTTTAGATTTTAAATAAAAACAGAATTACCACAGTACAGCTTTCACTTAAAAGTTATACATTTATTATAGATGTTGTATTGATCACGTCTCACGCGGTTACCGCGCTGGTTGTTTCCATTTTTTAATCATATTTAAATAGGTCACGTTTATTATTATTGTTGATTGATAAATGTACCCAGACAGGTTATTTTAAAATGTACTTTTCTTCCATGTTTATTTTATTTTAAAGTTACCATTCACAATTAAGTGTACAGCAAAAATAATATTCGATGAATATACTGATAATTAGCTCTACGATAAGTACATATTTATAACTATATAAAAAAAATTTTATCACATATTTTTTTAATTCGTTTTTGCCAACGGTACTTTAGCACCACGTGTTCAAAACAGCGCAAACACAGAGCGGCGTTGCAAATATAAAGATTTTTGTCAACCGCGATAACACAATATGAGCGGGCACGCTCCACTATTATCGACCTTAATCCATTCTTATACGGATTTGAACCGAACTATCTAATTTACATAACCACGAGTCCAGTACATTCATTTCTGGTATCAGACAATATGGGTGAAGGAATTTAATTACTTCATTTGGTAACGAATTCAGTTGAACATTGTTCAGCTGCCTGATTGATGTTCGAGAAATATCTTTGGATTGTGAGATATTGCCAGAACGGGGCATTATATTAAACTATTACATTACAGAAGTGATATTTCAAAACGTACTATAACAATTTATGTTTACACAGCTCACAATGCCATTAGACATTATAATAATAGGATATTATAGAGACTAATTGAGTCTAATTGAGTTTCATTAACCTAACGCTTTTCGAAGGTTCGAGAACCCGAAAACGAATACTGAATTATCCACTAATATTCTGTCCTTCTAGCTGTATAGACGATTATCTAACAACGCTTATATATAACAATCAATTCTATACCAAACTATAGGAAAGCCATATAAAAATGCGATAGTCGTTTATACATAAACGCAGTATCTAATTAGGCGCGTTTCGGTTCACACAAAACGGGTCTTATCAGCGATCCTCACAAAAAACCGTACGTCCGGTAATGGGCGGTCAATAATAGTTTTCCATCAAAGTTAAATTTCTAATCGGAATCTGACGCACGGTATGTGGAGCATGAGTACCGTAAACGCTTGGGGGCTCTCGCATAACAAGCAACAGCATTTTACTTACGTATTAAGTTCAAGTGGCTAGTTTTAATTGAGACTTAGATTTCGGTGTGGGTGTCGCTGTGTGCATTGCACAAACAAAGCATATTGCTGACCAAAAAACTAGTATGTTACGTGTTGGTGACGCCACACAAACAATCAGTGTATATGCGACAGTAAATTGGTATATCATCACGCCTGTAATCCTCGAAGAGGTAGGGAAAGAAGTGTAGTACACTCCCACGTTTCACCAGTTACGTTTGCGTCCCATTATGGAATAGATTGTGACTCTATTGCTATACACTGGGCACAAATCCCGTCTCCAAACCACTATGAGAAATTCTAATTTTACAAAAATCCAACAGTACTCTACCCAGGATTTGAAACCAGGACCTTTCGATAGGCAGTCGCGCTTTCAACCAACAAGACC
>DVOY01000249.1:0-12765 GCA_018237585.1 Apyrrothrix maculosa | reverse complement strand
TAAGACATCGTAATAAGCGTACTGTGTTACATATTGTTACCCCACTGAATCTGGATAAGGAATTTTTGAACACTTCTCGAAAGTTCTCTTACCCATACGAATGTGTTTCCAGTGCCAATTATTAGAACGCAAGATGTCGGACGACCAGCTGTCGTTCGCGTTCGAGCAGATCCCCAAGGGGCGCGAGTGGGCCGGCGAGTACCGCACCGCGCTGCTGCCGCAGCACGCGCCCTACAACGGGTTCAGTTCCGACAGTCTTCCTTACGAAGACAACAGGGTCAAATTAACCCCCACACCGACTAATCCACACGGATATATTAATGCTTCGCACATCACGGTGAGGTTTTTTCTAGTTAAATAGTAGCGCCTTAAGTTTGGTATGTGGTGTGTATTGAGATTCCACAAAATTATATTTTATTAATTCCACTTGGGCAGAATAACAAGAATAGGTCAGATAAATAAAATAAAAAATAAAATTTCGAGTGCTCTCAGGTGAGCTATCGGCGACATAACAGTCCTAGCTCCAATAGCTGCTGGGCTGCTGTAGCGTGTAGCGCGGCGGCGAGGTGGAGTGCGCGTGCGTCGGCCCGCAGATGACGGTGGGCAGCCGGCAGCGGTTCTACGCGGTGGTGCAGACGAGCGGCGCCGAGCACGCGGCGCTGCTGTGGGAGTGCGCGTGGCAGCTGGGCGCGCGGCTCGTGGCGCTGGTGGGCGCGGCGCCGCCCGCGCACCTGCCCGCCGACCTGCAGGCCGCCGACTACGGACAGGTACTCGACTCGGAATAATTGGGCGCCGCTAAAAGCCGCATTTAAGTCTTCAATATGACATATTTAAGTAGGATATTATTAAAATTAAGGGATAGCTGTTAAGAGATAGCTGTAGATGTGTCTTGTGTACTTTTAGTGTCTGTTAAATTTGCAATTACATATCGAGCCTTATACGATGGATTAGTAATAAAGTAATTTGAGGCAAACGCAGCTTGTAGTCCAATCTAAAATCCTTCATTAATATATGTATATCTTACATTCTATACGACGCCATGATGATACGTTTTTAATTTCTAACATGCGTAGAGATGCTCTGTGTTACAGAAAAACATAACGCATTGTAATCCCTGAAGAAGTAACCAGAGGGATGTAGTACACTCACACGTTTCACCAGTTACGTTTACGCCCCACTATGAATGGTGAGCCTATTGCCAAATACTGGATAAGTATCCAGACTCTGAGCCACTATTGGAAATTTTTACTTGAAAATCGAAGTTACAAAAATCCAATAGTACTCGACCCGGGTTTGGAACCTAGGAGCACTCGATCGGCAGTCGCGCTTTCAACTACTCGACCAATGAAGAAAATACAAAAAAAAATGTTTTCTCATAAACCATGTACGCTCAGTTCCAGGTTGTATCCGGGCGCTGGTCGCGGGCGGCGTGGGGCGGCTCGGTGCGCGTGCGGCTACGGCGCGGCGCGCGCGCGCGCCACCTGTGGCACGTGCATTACTCGCGCTGGCCCGACGGCCAGCCTGCGCCCAGCGACGTACCGGGATTCCTCGGTGAGCTCCGGCCGGGCCGCGCAGCGCGCGCTCGCGAGCCCGGCTGACGGCGCGTGTGTCGCACAGAGTTCCTGTCGGAGCTGAACGGGCTGCGGCTGGCGTGCGAGGCGGAGGCGGGCAGCGAGCGCGACGCGCCGCTGGCCGCGCTGGCCGCGCGCGCGCCGCGCGCCGGCCTGGCGCTGGCCGCCGACCTGCTGCTGCACGTGCTCGACACCAACCAGGTGCGCGTGACCCGATTCACGTTTCCCAACCTCCAGGATTCAAAAAAATTACAATAGACCGTCCACACAAACTTAACGAATTCTTTTAAAGTTCACTTTATTGTCATAATATATAAAATTAATCTTATTCCAGGAATTAGACATCCCGCGAACGATCACCATGCTGCACCAGCAGAGGGCGAACCTCATAGAGAATGTGCACCAATACAAGTTCCTGCATCAAGTTCTCTTGCACTATTTGAAGCAGTCGCGACTCATCTAACGCTACCAGTTTGCGCTTTATGCTCCAGCGATTGATAATACAATTTATTAAACAAGGATTTCTCTTTAATGTAATTCATCGCTTATGTAAAGGATTTATTTTGGACGTATAGTCACGAAATCGCGACCAGAATTTCGTATCATTCTCAAATAAACGAAATATATGTAGATGTAGATAGTATTTTGTTGATAAAATACAAAATTTTAAACAAATGAAATAAATAATTGAAATTTGTTCAATACTATGAATAAATCTATGAAATACTGGAAGATAAAATTGTAATATATAGAATTTTAATAAATGTGCAAATATCATATCACTTATTTAAATTTACCTTCAAGTTATCTATCTGTGTTCAAATAGAATTTTTTTATGATTATTATTTAAATGGTTAAGGAAATCCTCACAATTTAAACTTTTAACAATTGAATCAATGGTGTTCTTTTTTGTATATTCTGTATTTATTATTTTTTATTAAATTAAATGTATAGTAAAAACTAATTTCGTACGCAACTCCGGACACGTCGACGGATTGTTTGAACGTTTCTACCATATAACACTCACGAATAGTCTGGGAAATAGCAGTGTTAATGACTACTGGGCGTGTGTTGAAATGTAGCAGCCGTAGTGCAAGCAGTGCAAGGTCTGCCTACAAATTTCTTTTTACCACGCTTAGGGTCGTATATACGTTTGTAACGGAAACTTTGAACGTGCTCTCGACCGACTTATAATTTGTCGAATTAATTAGATTTTTTGCATACTTATTGAGGACCCGTAACAATACAATAAAATGAAATAGAAAAAAAAAATTATTGATAAATTAACAAAAAATAATTAATGTTAAAAAAACTCAGAAACACGTTTATATGAAATAATGATCTAAAAAGTAAAGAATATTTTTTTAGTTAAGAAAATAATGTATTTCAATGTACATTTTTTTATTTACATATTCTAAACTCAAATTTAAAAAAAACCTTACTTTTTAGTTCATTTTTTCACAAGAGCGTATTTTTTAGTTTTTTTTTTTATTTATTATTTATTTAGATCTGTAGCTGCTACAGGCAAGCATTTTGAGCTCTATTTCGATTTCATTGTAATAATTAATATAACTTCTCGTATAATTTGGAACAATTTACCTTTTTACTGTAACAGAGTTCAGCCAGATTAACAGGAATTTATTTGCATACAACTTCTTTCATTTCTTTGTATGAAAAACCACAAAAAGTAATGATTTTTTGTTTTGATTTCTCATTTTTTACCAGAAACATACACATAGGATATTTTAGATGTCAATTTGTTCAAGATTACTGTTTAACAAAGTTACCAGTTCAGACATCACGTCCTTCATATATATATGTAGTTATTAACGCTGCAAGACCCTGAAGTATTTTAGCGTAGGGAGTTTATTAACTTGTGCCTGATGTAGAAACTGTTATATTTTTTGAACAGTTTTGAACTGTGAGTAAAGTTGGTGTAGTCGGAAGGTTAAACTCGTTTTAATATTATATTGATTTTATACTTGAAGTGGAACTGTTTGTATAACTTTTTTAATTTGTGTTCATAGTAATATCTCTTTTGGATTTATTTTGTTTTAATATATATTCAATATAATTTAATTAATTCTTTTTGGACGGTCTACTTAGATATGAATCATATTAAGGGATGGGAGAAGCTTTCCACTGTCCAAGCTTTTCCGTATGGGCCTAGCAGTAGTTAGTGCACTGTAAAGTAACTGTATTATGTTATCTGTACCTATTCGTTGTATGAACAGTTTCATTTCCATTTTTTTTATAGTTTTAATTTCATTAGTCGTTAAGCGATAACTATGTGCCTTAAATCGGAGATTACTAGCGATCTGCTGCTCGTGTGCCTTTTGTATGATTATAATTGTGTAACTATGTGTAATGTTGTCTATTGTGTGGTTTTATATTTAATATTTTATGTACAATATTTGATATGAATTTATTACGATGTTAGGAATGAATGCCTTTTCAGTATTGATTTAATTGAGATGCAGTATTTTATTTTGTGTGTATTTTTTATTACATGTGTTTATTTATGTATCTGTTGGCAAGTAGCAGGGATTCGTGTTTATATGGTAATAATGATATACGTGGGATTTAAATATTCTTTATACTCATTCAACCACTTGTATTTTACGTGCGACTTGGGATGTAAAAAAAAATATTTATGAATTTCCCGCTCAAAGTTGTATGACTAATGAATTAGCAAATCGATAATTAATATGAGATATGTCGTAGCACAAAGTTTTTTTATAGATATTTTACCGTGTTGTGTTATTGCGTCGCCGTGTCTATAAAGTGATTTTTGTTCTTTTATTATAAAAAAGCCTATTTTGTACAATTATACAAGCAATATTCGTTACGTTACTCCTTTCAAACGGTGCAGTGATGGTATCATGTATGTATTATTTGAATTCTATTTTATCTAGTCCAATGGCAGCTCGATATTATTATTAACAAGAAAATTTTTTAAAAGCACAAAACTAGATTATACTTACACGCTTTTTAGGAATCCTCACTAGAGTTCATACAGATTCCATGTTTAAAATATCTATTGTCTATGGTTTTGTTTGGTTCTATCCTAGTATTGTTATTTTTCTGATAGGCAAATTACCCAATGTTATAGATAAATTTTCGGGTCTCACATATATTTGATATGATTTTCATCCATTTTTTATATCCCTAACAAAACAAAATTTACGAAACGATATTCTACTACATGTGGATTATTGCAAAGTATTATCATGTTGATAAAAGAACGTCGATTGGTTTGAATCATCATAAGACAAATCAAACGCGTATAAATCTTCGCTTTGCTGATTATTCTCTACTTTGCTTTTGGTAGATTTCTTTCACGAAATAACTCTGTAACGCACCTAAAGGTTCTCGCGCTCACACATCGTAAACGACAAAAACATCAAAATTTACTGATATATTTTAATCGAAGATAATTGCAACATAATTATTTCCTTGAGTTCAGATGTAGCCATTTTTCGCGAGTAATGTTTGTGTATTTTTATGGCGTTTTGATGTAAAGATGTTTCATATATGAACAGTTCGTCGTCTTGTCGTGTCTGGTCGTATTGTGTTCGTGAAGCCCACATACACCACCCATTAAAATAAAGGTGCATATCTGAATACCAATTGGTAAGCGTAACTAGGCGACTGACGCATTTAAGGCGTCATTTTTTTATTTCGTCCACAATACATATATTTTCAGATTCGTCGGCTTGCTGTTGAAAACAACTCTACATGTTTTGTTAGTGTTACGTGTGGTAAGCTCTTATTTATGTTTTATCTCATTTTTTAATTTTCTATATGTTTTCTAATTAGCATATTCACAGTGACTATTTCAATTGTTATTACTACCGATAAATCAATGAGTTTAGTTGTAGTTACAATGTTACTAATGATTTAATGATAATGAAATGTCAAACTGCTCATACTGTTTGTAGTCAACAATATATTTTTTTTTAATTTGTGATGTAAAAATAAAAACTAATGCAAAGTACATTGTTTTATTATCATAATCTGTAAACTTAAACGTATCATGACACGGGTACTCCCCAAAAATGTAGACGGTTCATTAGTTACGTTTATGTTGCACAATGGAATAGCTGGTGAATCTATTGTCATGTAGGAGGCACAAATCCAGACTCCGAGCCACACTATAATTTTGTGTTAAAAAAATCCAATAGCACCCGACCCGAGATTTGAACCCAGGACTTCGCGATCGGCAGTCGCGCTTGCAACCACTCGGCCTACGAGGTAGTCATCTGTAAACTTATCTGTATAAATTATGTTACTTATTATTATTATAAAACATTAGATAACCCTAAAAGATCAAAAATCTTTGCAATATGCTTACAGTTCGTTTATCAATTGTTATTTTAGCATAAGCAAGAAATGTAATAAAAGACTAAACTGTTTAGAGTACAATTATATTTCAGTAAAAATATTAAAATAACCTACTGATGGTATTAATGCTCTCCGTTACGGGGGCGGGAAGTATGATCTTGGGGGCGGCGGACCGGGGGGAATGGGGCCCCGGGCAGCCATCGCGGGCCCGCGGGCGAGTGGACTGTAATAGTTAGGCGGCGGCACGTTCACTGGAGGATATCGTGTAGGACCTGGAGGGGGCTCGGGATATCCCAGTGGAGGCGGAAGTCCTGGGGGAATAGGTAGACGCGCCGACGCAGTCGGGGGAATCGGTAACCGTGCCGGAGCGGCTATTGTCGGTGGCGGAGCGTTGTACACTGGCGGATATGGAGTTACGGCTGAATAGCCAGGGTAGCTGAACCTCATTTCCACCTTCGGGGGCTCTTGCTTTGGAAGCTCAGCGCCGTTTTTGACGGGCGTGACCACGGGCTTAGCGATAACGGCGACTGGTGATGCGGAAATGGGCGGTGTAACGGAGGGCTTCTTCTCGTTTTTTGGAGCCGGCTTCACAGGTGGTGGTGCTGGGGGCGATTCTCCGCCGGTCGTCTGTGGCTGGGGCGAATACAGATCTAGCACCTATAACCAGAAGGCAGTGACATATTTTAATATATGTAACTTGTACAAGTAAAGAAAAGCTTAACACTTAGTCCTCCATACCACTTTAGTGTCTATGATGCGAGTAGCTAATAGCCAACCCATCTGTCACTGATTATATCTTCAAATTATGTCAAAAACTATTCTCGTAGGGAAAAGTTAAGAGAACTCCTTTACAGGTTTAATAACATCAAACAATGGTATATCTTCATTTATTGAATATATTTAAGACAAGTTTAGATAAATAATAACTTATTCAGCACTGTGTGTCATATCATTTAATTAATCTGTACAGTTAAATTGCACCTATGGTGTACTTTTTCAGTTTTAATATGACATGATATTGTCTAAAGTTAAACATGTTTAATTCACTAATTAATTGTAGCTACTGTTACTAACGCAAACGATAAGAAGCTTTATATTGATTTAAATTTAGGTTTAACTGGAATATTGTAATAACTCTGTTCTCAGATCACAATAACGTGATCTTAAAAAAAAGGTCATCAATTATGTAAGGAAATAGCGATAACAGTTTAGAAATTAAAATCCAAATTATACCTGATGACAGATATCTTCTAACAATTCTGTGGTAATATCCTCAACAAACATGTCCCACCATGCATTGTGTTTGGGTGTTCGACCATTCCAATCCATCACTTCAAACTTGCTGAGCTTGCCAGCCAGGAACATGAGTGCCACAGCTATCACCTCAGGCTCCCATTGAAGGCACAATGTTGTACATAAGCTGCAAAAAAAGTCATGTATAAACCACACTTTTTTCTATTTAACTATGTGACAACATATACAGTGGCTGGCAGTGGCACAACAAGCTTAAGATCCAGCTCAGTGTCAGATCAAGCCTATGTCGCATAAACCAACTGTTGATGAGGAGTATTAATTGTCATTCACACCTGTTTTTTTAACATGCTACATTACATTTTAAATAGTGGATATATTGTCTATACTCTATAAACCTATCATACTTCCGACATAGGACAGAATCTACAAGGCAACAGACTGTGGTTGGTGATTTGTACCTCTATCAATAGACTTGTGAATGATACAATGAGCTACAGGCTTAGGAAACTTACAGATCAAAATATATCTGACACTGGCACAACATAGTACCAGTCATACATATAGCATAACATTAAAAAAATTGTTACTGTATGTGTCTACACATGTATAACTGTCTACCTGAAATATAACGATATAATAATGATTGATATAATGATAATAGACTCACCGCCTATTCCATAATGGGACCTAAATGTAACTGGTGAGCCATGTCTCTGTACTATACTCATCTGCCTACCTCTTCGGGGATTACAGGTCTGATGTTACATATATTTGAAATTGCATGCTGATATCAGCCAAAAAATGTTTGTACTATAAAATTTATAAAATCCTTGTAGCTACCATATTTGATGGAATACTATAAAATACAATATTCTTTATTGCACACTAACTTACAACTACAAAAAAGAAAAAAAAAGCATGCAATAGACAGTCTTATTGCTCTGGTAGCAATATCTTCCAGGCAACCTATATGCATAGCAGGAAAACAATTACTGAAGAAATGGGGTAGGGTGTGCTGAATTTATAAGGAGACATAAAACATTGATAACAACACAGCCCATATAGAAGGTAGTGAGTACAAGGGTGAAATGCATACAAAAGGAAAGAAAAAATAAAGCTAAAAAGCATAAATACAATAAATCATTACTATTATTATTATGATTGAGGGAAGTATGACGCATTCGTTCACAGTACTTTGTTGTTGCCATATTTCTACACTAGTATAATGTGTAATGTGTTTGTAATTAAAATTTACTTATTAACAATAACAGTATTGTAAACTTTACCTATCGTTCACGAACGTCCAAGCCATCTGCACCATTTTCTGTAATTTCGCCTTGTCACCTTTTAGACATTTGGCGTATTTCAGCAGGTATCCGTAAGGATGCTCCACCTGCAGATCGAACTTAATCGTCTGCAATAAAATCCTCTCTAAAGTCATCACTTCTTCCTTCGGATCTTCGCCGAATGTACTGAATTTCTCCTCACTCAGCAACCCTTTAGCCATTTTAATAATATCTCTGCATTTCTTAGGCGTTTCCTCCACCTTACCCGCTAGCAGTAAACAGCAACATCCCGTTATGTACCTTGGAAATGTGCGAAACGAGTGGAACATGTAGAAACGATGGAAATAAACAACGCCAGTCGCCACTGTGTTATAACCTAGGTCCATCTTCGAGCCAGTGTCAATGATAAACCTGGCGCCCTCCTTTCTATATCGAGTCTCCGCTTCGTTACTGATCCCATCGCGAAAGGATGGCGTATTCTGCAAATCCTTCTTGTCGTAGTACCAGTAAGGCATATTTAAAGTTGAACGAAAACAAAAATTGAAAAGGGCTAACTTAACCCCTCTGTCATTTAGTTGAAACTGAAGTTCCACTGAAGTGACAGATAAGACAAATAATATTGCTACAACAACATAGATTGAATTTTTTTTTAATTGTCAGACAAAGTTATGATTTTGAACTGACGTGATATTTTACGTAAATTGTATAAGTAAATTAAATTTCATAGTAAAAAAATACTCGTATTTGAGGGTCAAAATGACTAATTTTAATTTTGAGCAAAATGAAAAATGACATAACTTTTACGTACATATTGTTAATGCAAACAACAATAATAAATCTGGACAAGTAAACATTATCCTAAATTAGAATGTAATAATTTAGTTCCTAGATAACTATTAGTATGTTATCAGTAATTTTAGTATATCGCCCAACATAAACTAACTAAAAACGCTATGGCTGCGTTTCGTCAGTGCTAAAACTTATTTACAGCAGCATCTTTCTTTTTTCAATATAAGTGAATATAAGGAGTATAAAAATTAGCAATTATTATTGCAACTAAACTATATTTAGGCAGCAATGCATTGTTTTACACTTTGGTATTCTACACCATATTAACCAATACACAAAATGTTTTAGAGTTGCTTCTATCTATCTATCTTATCAGAGTTTGTATTTAGTGATGAGGTGCTACGAATTATCGATATTAGCGGCCAAACCCAATATTAGACCACACTAGTTTGCACTAGGCCTAAATGATTTACCCTATGCATTTGAGGATATACCTAATAATTCAACATAGAAGAATCTAGATTGGTCTAAATACATCAGACTTAACTAGTTTGACTTAAAATAAACTCATTGATATAAAGTAAGTGACAAAATAAACACGTTAAAATATATTTATACAGAGATACTACTCCTTAAATTGACCCTCTTTACCATGTTTTCATTTTTTATTCACTCCTTACACTCATGTTCTGAGTTCTGCACATGCAATCTGTGATCTAACTTAGTCCCAACTGTTTAAATCTCAAAAAGTCGAGCTTAACAAAATTGATATGGCTTAAACTAGTATATTTTGACACGTACGTGATAAACCAATTTGGCTTAGCACAAACTATTTTGGCCATAACATAGATGTACAGCGGGCTCATGTTCCATATTACATATTTTATTCTTATTACAAACTTTTCGGTTTTTTAATATTATTATAATGGTCGTAATATACAAGCGCTTCTACCCTTAACGCAATATCTGTGGTTGCCACGCAATAGTCAATTCTTGTCGCCAATATTAAACCTTTTCCAGACCCCCATAGCAATGTCCGCACTTCCAATGTAGGCTTGACCCATCAACCGGTAAGTATCTCTGCCAAATCGCAGCCAGTAGAGCAGCGTATAGAAGTATTTTCTAAGGCCGTGACAAACTTTAATATATAAAATTGATTTCAGGCGACTATAACCATGAACAAATCTAATTTAATTGAAAATGTTATATAATTAAGCCTGCGAAATCTGTGCGCTTAATATCAAAATCACACTTCGTTCCAGCATTGATTTTCTTACCCTTTTTATGGTTCCACTGTGGGAATAACGGAATACTCTCAGAATGTGAGGGTTAAGGCCGGTCTTGTTTTGCATTCATTTAGAAATAGCCTAGAACCCCTTTTTTCGGAGTGCAAACTTTCCAAGGATACCGGATATCTTAGGAGAATACCCGGTTATGTGGGACTTTCACCGCACTGAAATCCCCTTGGTCGTCTTCCTATACGATTATAGGAGGACTCCGTGATCTCCAAACCTACAACGCCTAGCGCCAAACCCCGCCACGGGCCCCCCAACAGGAGAGGCATTATACCTCACCCCACGTCTTCCGGTTCCCACAACAATATCCGGCCACACATTTTGTCGTCCTTCCCGAGGTCACTAGCTGAACCGTTCAAGTTTCCACTCTAGCCGCTCACAACCGCGGAAGCCACCTTTTAATCTCCTCTTACGACAGACAGGTAATACTTTAGTTCGTATTCTGGTTCCGAGCTATAGCTCAGCATAGAACCCGTAACCTAGATATTAACGAAATAAAAATACAAATTCCATTCGAAGTGCTCGAAAAGCTTCATTTGTTTAAAAAATCCAAGTAATTTTGTTTACAGCGCATCTGATTTCAGTCGATAATTATTACATGTAATTTAAAGAAACTAAAAAACACGCTTAAGGATTTACTTCACCAATATCGACTGCTTTGGTGGTACTTATCGATTTAGCCTACGTACAAGAACTCTTTCTTTTAATCCTGTTTGTCCTGGCTAGGACATACTATAAAAATATTGTATGGTCATCTGGTCTGGATACGTGAACAAATTTTCAAACATCGGAATGTATGAAGTGGATTAAATTTAAGTTGTAAGGTTCCCCTTATATAGTTAATTACATGTGAAGTTAATGAAAGCGTGTTAAAAAGCGTTATTATATTCAAGAATGTTTCGTGTAAATATTCAGCAGTTGAAAATAGATCCCTTCCACAGTTTTCCGTATTACTACATCACCACATTATCTCATATAAAAAAGAATTAATAAAATTTAAGACCGTACCAAAACAGGCACGTTCATACGTATGAAAGGCCGCGCTCCTTATCATACTTGCTAATGGTTTAGTGTAAACATAACAATTTGAATAACGAAGCGTCGCGCTCAGCCGCAATATCAGTATCAATATGGCGCTCAAAAGTGGCGTTAGTTTCCTGCGGCTTGACAAACTGCGACACACTGTTAGGGTAAGCTGGTTAGAAATAATTCTTACTTTACTTAAATAGTGCGTAAACAAATAGGTATTTGATAAGAAAATCCATATTGGTGGTTACGTGGTATTATTTTTCGAAATAAATTTACGATTCATATGAGAGCACAGGACGACAGTGTAAGTGCATAATTTACTTTTCTATTACGTAGTTCTACCTATGTTTTGTTTTGTTTTAACTTAACTGCTTTACTTTTACTATATAATGTAGAGGAGAGGATATAATATTTATATATATAATATAATATATGTGAAATCTATTACAGAGCTTAATAAATAAATTAAAATCACGCGCACATATTGAGTCGACTATCAACGAAGAGATTGCAGTAGGTATTTAATTTGACGAACTTGATAACATTTTTAATCGCGTACGTGACGCAATCGTGATATTGAAAATCATGTCAGTTTCAAAACACGTACTTCACGTTGCTAAGACCTCTGAAACAACAGATTTTTTAATGTTCACGTGTATTTTTACATTTAATATACATATTGGATATGATAATTTAAAGTACAAGATTAAGGAGAAAATATTTTTGGGTCACACATTTTTTGTGGATACGTATCGATATCTTCCGGTTCCGAAATATTTATGAATTATAATGCGTTTTTATTTATAATTATTATTGTTGTATACGATGACGCTCATTTTAACAAGTCCGTCCTTATAATGACCATAATAACATTAAATAAGATTATTGTAGGTACGGTACAAAATAGTACTTAAAAAAAAGAAGAAAGTTTACTTAGATAGACCTATTATATATAACTTTACGTACGTTTATCACGCCTGTAATCCCCGAAAAGGTAGGCAAAAGAGTGTTTTAAACTCCCACGTTGCATAGATACTATGGAATAGGTGGTGGTAACTTGAACATAATGTAACGTAACGTCACGCCTGTAATTCCCGAAGAGGTAGGCAGAGTAGTGTAATACAGTCCCACGTTTCACCAGTTACGTTTACGTCCCAATATGGAATAGGTGGTGAGTCTATTGCCATACACCGGGCA
>DVOY01000248.1:0-12785 GCA_018237585.1 Apyrrothrix maculosa | reverse complement strand
TAGACTAAGTCAAAACTATTTCAGACAACATTTGAGAGACAGACAGCTTAAAATTAATTAACCGCTGTGGTTTTAATTTTAATGATCATTATACATTTTATTTTAATATAATGTGAATTTTGATATACAAAACAAAAATAGAATTTGAGGTGTCCTGTAATAAGATCAATATGCCTTAATCCAATGTCATTCCCTGCAGATAGGGTTATAATATATGAAACAGTATCTGATATTATAACCTAGTTATCTGATATTATAACCTAGCTATAATAATATAGTTTTATTGTGAAATTTGGTTAAATTTGAATCATCCTTGTGCATCAGGTAGAGAGCACCAAGTACCACATATCCCTAAAGGGAAAAATATATTATCATCATGCTAATATAATAATAATAATAGGATAATACAACCCAGGGTAGTTTCCTGCACACCTTAACAATGTATAATTAAAGCCACATCACATAGGATAATAATTCAAAAACACTGACAACATTGTATCCGGACCAAGACCACTAGTAAGTAATAACTATACAATTGATTATTTTTTATACAATCAACAACAGAAAACATGGATAGTGTGTGTAGTGTGTTTAGTTTTGTAGTATACAATCATTTGTATACTACAAAACTAATACTATATACTACAAATACTATACAAAACTAATACTATATAACTACACACTATCCAGTGTAATCATTGACACTGTTGTAATGTCTGTATCATTGAAAAAAAAAACGAAACAGCATGCCTGTAATCCCCGAAGAGGTAGGCAGAGAAGTATAGTACCTTCCCATGTTTCACCAGTTATGTTTATACACATATATCATTTTAAAACTGTTGATTATTCTCATTACAATAAAAAAAGTGGGGTTTAAGGAATAATTGAATCATTGAAACAATTTTATTTTCATTGCAGTTAGAGAACAGAATGCATTACAATGTAAGTTACAAACACTGTGCTGAGATAAATGATATTATAACATAAAACTGGATGCAAATCCAAAGACAATTAAACAATTTCCTTTAGATTTTGATTCATAAAGGACATTAGAATAATAAACTATAATTTTGGGTTTACTCAGTTACTAAAAGGAAAGATCACATTTTCCATTTTTCATCCCATTTTAATACATCCTGTTTAAAATATAGTGATAAAAAGAAGAACATTATTAAGCTGTTAGGTCAATCTGATAAAAACATCAAAAAGTGATTCGCTTGTGAAATTAATATTAAAAAATAAAAAGTAATGAGTTTTAATGTGTAAATTCATAAAAGTATTTAAATGGTTGAGATAAAACATTATTTAAAAATGAGTATAAGTTAAATAGTTTGAATTTAAAAAACACAATTTTATGGAGTGTAGTAGTAACATTCAAGAACACAATTTAGGCATAATAAAATTATAAGGAAAGATTATTTATTAGAATTTACATATTATATCATATACTTAAAGAAATATACTTTTTTGATTCAATCTCTTTGGTACTGTCTAAAAGTTATAAAATAATCTTCCCAGTAGTGAGAAGGCAGCCCATACTGAGTAAAAATGTAAATATTGAGTAATAAAGTGTGGGAATGAAAGGGAAAACTATTTACCTCACGTTTCTCAATAGTGTAGTAAGCGTCGTCTTCACTGCCTGCCTCGCCTGGTTCTGGCTGTGGCTTGCCTGACCGGTTCTTGCTCTTCTGAAATGTCATTTTCAGCGAGCTTCTGTACTTCTTCTTGTCCCGTTCTCCTGTTCCTCTATTCAGCTTTATTACTGTCTTCAAAGTACCTGTGTAGTCCGACTTGGTCTTACCCTTGCTGGTACTCACCATACCGCAGTAATTTTGGCCATATATACGTTCCTTTTGTTTCATTTTTTCCATCTTAGCCTCATTAGCCGCTTTGTGGGTCAACAAGCCAAGAGTACGTAAAACGTTTTCCTTACGTTTTTGACTTTCGGGTGTCTCGTGCAAAACATTGCTAGGTCCCGCTTGATTTTCTGTGGAATTTCGGGCCGATTTCGTCTTGGGGCTCTTTGGCTTTACTTCTACTACAGGTTTTTCTTGCACAGCCTCTACTTCTTTCGGCTCTTCTTTTTTCGCCTCTTCAACATGTTCCTTTTTTCTCTCTGGCATCTTCTCTACAGGTGTCGGTTCAGGAATACTAACTTTAACCGGAATGACTTCTGCAACCGGAGTGGCTTCAAGAACTGGTGTATCAATTGGCTTTATTATTGATGGCTCAATCGAAGATGTAGTTACAACTAGTAGCTCATTTGATTTTTCAGTCAGACTATCTATTTGGGGTACTTCAGATGTTAATTTTATATCCTCAGGTATTACTTTTACATTTTCTAATGGGGGTGCCAGAGCCTCTGTTTCAACAGGCACTGCCGCCTCCGGTGATTTTACAGCCACAGGCGTAGGTGTGATAGATATTGCTGGAGACCTAATTTGATGAGGAGGGGATCGTATTTTTTCCAATGTTGCCATTTTTTCCTCAATATCAGCACCCGATTCGGAGGATTTGCGCGAAATCGATTTACGTTTAGTGATTTGCACTTCATTGCTGTTCAACTTTGATTCTACAACACGTGGAGTTATAGAGATCTGGCTTGAATTCAAAACCATAGTAGATACTGTAGGATTTGGCACATCTGGCTGTTGAGGATTTGCGAATTGGTGCAAGTCAAGCTGTGCGGGCGGAGTGGTTTTGTCTACAGATTTTCTAATCTCAGTTAATGTCACATCTTTGCCCAAAGATTTCTCAAATATGCTAATGGCATCCGATTCTTTTGAATGATTTGAGCTTGTGGACTCCTTACGTGAACTGAAACTATTACGCTTTATTAAAGTGACCGAATTGGGCAAATCTATATCAATCGACTTGCGTACTTGGTCTCGTTTGACTATAGATATCGCAGAGTTGTTTTCAAAGCAGCTCAAAACATTTTCTTTTTCAAATACTTTTTCTGGTGACCTTACTGTTTGTATGTCCTTCAATGATTTCATATCAGTTCCTGATTTGTTAAGCAATACAACTTCACTTGTGACCATAACAGAGTTGGAATCACTTGACCTTGATTCAGATTCCTGTCTTTGCCTTCTCTTATCAAATTCTTCGAATTCTTTTAGTCTATCCATTAACTTGTCAATACTTGCAACTGAACTTTGTTTATATGGGATCTCTCTGTTCTCTGTTGATTTTTCAGCTGAATCATCCTCATAGTGTAATCTGATGTTTTCACTGTCATCATTCTTTGAAGGTGTTGTTTCATTAATTAATGAAGAGATAGCATCTTTGTCCTTTATAGGTGTGTCTGGTGAGATAATACTATTATTGTCACCTAATGGCTTAGATTGACTGTAAAACTTCGAGACTGGTTTAGGATGTGTTTGTTCGCTATTCTCACTCGTATCAATGTTCATTTCTTGGTCTATATTCTGGTCCAGGTTATATATGAGATCATTTATTTCTTTTGTTAATGTATCGATGGATTCTTGTTTATCTTCGACTGAGTCATTAGTTATTGTACTACTTATGCCGTTCTTGGTGGTTAAAGGATTAGGCTTTACTCTATCTGCAACTTCTTTCTTCCTTCCTCTTCTTGCTTTCCTCATGTTCTTGGAAACCTCCTTCGAGTTAAATGTCTTTGACATACAATTCAATATATTACTACGATCTTCAAAAAGCGTATCATTTTCAGTCTTCAATAACAGTTTTTCTTCTATTTCTTGTGTGTTTAAACTGTCTAACTTAAGTCTATTACTATTATTGTTGTCAGAGTCTAATGAAGTACTCCTTATTAAGCTCATTTTTTTCTTTTTTTTCTCACTTGCTATAGAACTAGGGTCAGTATCCAGTTTGGTTTCAGCTAATTTGGAGTCAACATTAAGAGAAGGCACTTTTCCAATAGTCGAGATCTGTACATTATTTTCAATATCTATATCTAGGTCAGTCTTAGATTTATCTAATTTTTTGTTGAGCTCCTTGCTTCCATCTGTGTCATTGAGCCCTTCATTAAGGCTGATATCTGACTCTGTGACATCTGAGCATTTAGAGATCTCACTACCATCACGTGAGCAAGAGCGTCCTCTCTTTAGCTTTTTACACTCATCTGCAGCTTCTGCAACTTCACTAGCTTTGGAATCAGAGAGTAATCTTCGCCTCTTCTTCTGTTCCTTTATAACTATTTCATTTAGAAGATTGTTCTTAACTTTTCTTGGCTTTCCACTTCTCAAATTTTTGCCTTCAAAAAGGGATGGACTATTACTTCTTTCCGAACGCATTGAATAAGGGCTAGTCCGTGGGCCAAGAACAAGTGTGCTTGATGAGTCTCCCAAAACAGATTTCATCATGACCATATCAGAACTTAATCTTGATTTTCTTGGATTCGTTTTGGGACTTGATGATCTCGAGTTAGGTGTAGTCTCTTCAACTGGCTCCTTTTTTATTTCCGAGACAGGTATCAGAGGGACGGCTTCCTTTTCTTGACAGTTATCAGTATCAATCTTAACAGCGGCTTTTCTTGTACGTGTTACAGTTTGTCTTAGAACTTTTTTCTTTGCCACTGAAACTTTTTTACGTCTCAATGTTTTTGTCTTTCTGATACCAAGTGGTCGCTTCTTCACTACAGTTTTAGGTTTATTTAGAGTTTTCTTAGGTTCTTTGGAGGTTTTCGGTTCATCTTGGCTTTGTTTGTTTTTGTCTTCGTCATTGATATCCGAGGCCTTCTTGCGAGCACGAGTCTTAGGTTCTATTATGTCTTCATCTGTGCCTTTGTCCAGATCTTCTTTAGCCTGCTTAGTTTTCATGATGGAATGTGTGGTGGGAGGTGTCCCCGTTTCTTCGACATCAGGTACAGGCTGTAGGTCAGCTCTAACCCTATTAACCGATCTGAGGTTGATCGAGGAGGTCGAGCGTTTGGTTACAGATTTCTGGTTTTCTTCTTCTCTTGCTTGGTTCTCACAGTCAGTTTCTTGCGAACTGTTTTCTGTTAATGTCTCCTCGAGACAAACTTCACTGTTTTCTATTTGATTAACACTACTTGTACTTTTAGTTCTCAGTGGCTCCTTAACCTTAGTGTTTGGACGACATTGAGCCATAATACGTTTCCATAACACCCCATTTAGTCCTGAAAAGCAGCAGAGAAAAATGTTTAAGCACCAGTACCTTAATTAGCAACGTGGTATGTATTAAAATAATATGCAGGAATTTCAGGCCATAGATGCCACAGCAGCGTTTAAAATATCCTAAAATAATGGATATATATTGTGGAAGTATATCAGAAATATTGTAAACAAACATACTAATAGCCAAATATTTTCGTATATATCACTAAATTATTACGTCTATAGGTCACATAAACAATAGTCGTGCTCCACAATCAACAAGTTCGCGCACTTATTTGACATATTTTTCATTTTATAATATTGCATTTAACACTCTATAATGAAACATTAAGCAATATAAATGCCAAATATGCAACAATATTTACATTTACGACGTCAGTTTATTAGAAAAACTCGCCGGAAAAGTCATGAAAATCCTATGTTTTGGTGGTACGTTTCGCCTCTAGTATGACCGTAACGCCACCTACAGCTGTGCGATGCGTATGCGTCGAGAGACAGAAAGCACCAAATCATTTCCCTACCCGTGGCGCACCTCCGCGATGTCCTCACAAAATACTCACAATTTATCTCACGGAATGCCCAAAAACCACAATAAACAGTCAATTAGACACACAACACACCATAATATGCGAAAAAGTTCAATAAAAACTCGCGAATAAACTTAGAAAACGATTTTTGAAAAGCCCAAATGTCTGCAGGCGTCCGCCATAATGTTTCCTTCGAAACGAATAATATAGTTCTTATTGCTCTCGGCAAGCAATCGCTCTATTCGCTATTCAAAATGGCGACCGTGTGGCGTTCACAGTGCGCATTTAGACGTTTTTTTTTTGGAAAACCCAGGAGAATCTTGAACAACGCAACTGATTTGGGTATAGGAATTGTTCCGGAATCACTATCGGTAATTATTTAATTATTTTCTCTTGCGTTGTGTTGTAATGTTACTTTGACCGCGACATGTGACAGAAGTATGAGTATACGGTTATCCACACAAGTTTCATTCACCAATTTAATTTTGCGCCATATTGGTTTCAGGGTTAAATTATTAAATGCGTATTTTCGTGTCGTATATAAATTGTTATTGAATTTCTTGTATTCTGTGGCAGTTTTCAGATGTATTCTTTATATTAAGGATATTTTTGGAATTTATTATAAGTTTTTTAGTTATCGAACATTTATTTGAACAAAATATATTTTTCAGGTTACATTACATTCAAAACCTTATTCAAACTACGCGCATTCGCCTTTTGTGACCAGAATACAAGAACAGTATGAGTTTGAAGTAGTAAAGGACCCTCCAGAATGGAAGTACGTAGAGAGACTTTTGCCTTTCCACACAATACCATCCGTCACTCCCAAGGAAAACTATCCATCAGGTTGGATACCTCAAAAAGAAGAAGCAAGGAATCTGCCATACTTTATTGGACGGACCAAAAACCATGAAATGCCCATTTACTTAAACATTACATATCGCGGTGAACGCAAAATTTCAAAGATTAAAAAGATCGAAGGAGACATCTGGCTTCTGAATGACGAAATCAAAGATTACCTGAAGAAGAAGCATGAGCGCTACATAGAAACTAGAGTGCATGAATTAGGTAAATTTATAGAAGTTAAAGGTGATTTTGTTACATCTTTAAGAGATTGGGCACATTCTAAAGGATTTTAGATCCTAGAAAGCTGCAGTTATTCAAATAAATTTCTTGAGAATTATTACTTTGTTTAATTTTCTTCATCTTATTTATACTTAAATCCACTACTCTATTTATATTTGATTATACTTAATACCTTAATTCAGTTTTTTTGAACAGTTTTTTATATTATAAATATCTCAGATAGACCTACAAATAAATGACAATCAATTTTACACTTTAAATATCTTCAGCATTCTTATAGATAATTAACACAATTCATTAAATATTTGAAGCTCGACTTCTATAAAGTTAATTTAATTTTCATAAGATTATTCGCCACGTGATCATAAATTATAATGCTTCGTTCAAGAATTTTGAAACACCGTTAAGTATACATTACATAGCTTGTTATACGTACATACACACATATTTCACGCCAAGTTCCTTACGGGGTAGCCAGAGAGTAGTATAGCTTGTTATATTCGAAGTTTATACTATTTTAATTACTAATATATAAACTGAGTAATGATTTAAAAATATTCATACATGAAAATAAGACAATTTCATATTTAGAAGCAAATAAATATATATATAAATAATTCTGAGTCGTCGTCAAAACTTTATTGTTAGGGTATACACGGCATGAAGTTAGTTTTGTTCAGCCGCCGCTTGGAGCGCTGGCAACGGCGGAAGGTTTTATCTACGTAGCTATATAACATCCGCCCGGAGTTCTTTGGGCCTCTCCAAGATATTATTTTCGATCCGACGACACTTCGCCTTGCTCAAAACAACTTTTCTATATCTTAATGCGCCAATTAAACGTTTTGTCACGGTTTTCAGAATGCAATTGATGTTTTGTTTAGTTACTTTTAGGTTATTACTTTTGTTTTAAATTAGGTTAGACATTTATGTAATTTTCGCTAATGGGAACAATTTAAAACTTTGCAAACTTGTTTTCAAAGATGTCTTTTTAGAAACCAATGTAAATAAGCGTTCGTGGCAAGGTTACATAACTTGATAAATGCTTATATACTTGTATTGTGTACACGTAAAGATTTTCAAGGCCAAGTGCTTTCAGTTCGAATGAGAATGACGTGCGTGTATAGGTGTGAAATGCAATCAATATTAAATTAAGCAATGTGGGGTTGAGTTCCAAATGACAATTAAGTGTCCTTATAGATTTTCATTTAAATTTAAATATTTACTTACATTTAGTTTGTGTTTGGCGTTGTTTATTGAAACACGTACTAATGTCTCTTATCTTTGATCTATAAATAGCTTGGGCAACCTATTGCACTTACTATTTTCTATATTATAATAGGTATCGTTTAATATACTCAATTGAATGTCCAATTGAACGCCACTTCGATAATGAAATTAGTCGAATATTGTGGTTTGTCTTAACTTCAAACAAATATACCTAAATAGGAAAAACACGTTATTTATTACAGGAAATAACGTATATTCCATAACATGTAGTTATGTTTTATCATCATTTTTATGTTCATTCAGAATTATATATGTATTAAAGCTCTATGCTATGACACCTTTATAATAAAGTTGAACTTAACAAAGGGCGAACTTAATGCTTAATGGTATTTTCTACCAGTCAACCTCAGTTCGATAATGAAAGTTAGTTAAGTGAAGCGGTAATATGTACTGCACTCCTTTGTCTATGTGTTCGGTTACAGGCGTGACGTTACGGGTTACGTAGTTAAGTGATCAAAGTGATTAATTAACTTATCTTTTCTTAAACGGTTTTGGAGTAACACCACAAGATTAATGGGGGTTTCAATGTTACTAGAATATTATAAACATGCTTTAAACTAAAGCATTTTGAATGACTAAGATATAGTATTTCGAAGAGCGACGGAACGAAGATTGACAGTGGCCAGTAGAGTGATCCCTGGTTAGAAGTGCTTAGGAGTCGACTCCGAGAATAGGTCTGCGGATGACACAAGGTTTCCTAGTAGGCCTGGCTTTTAATCTCATTACGGCAAGCCCCTAGTATCGAAATCCTGACTATAATACGTTCTTTGTTTTATCGTCTAGTTTTTAGGGTATTTTTTCCTTCTGAGGGCGGATTTACAGATATGAAAACATCTATAGACAAATACAATACATACATAAACACAGAGATTATGAAAAATATGTAATACAGTAAATGAATACTATGGGCGGCCATATCGTTAGAAAGTTATCTTTCAGGCAACCCATATAATCATTTAAGAAAGTATTCTAAGGACAGAAAAAAGAAAAGGTAGGTGAATAAAAGCAAAAAAATAGTCCGCGACATTAATTTTATTGGCTTTTACAGTAAAGAATCAGTATTTCTATAATGAATATTTATTTCTTCATACATGTTGTATTCTGGAAACGGTACATACAGTATGGGGCAAGCGCGATCAATAACATCGCAAATAGGGCAAATTGAGTTTACTAATTTGAGCAAGTTATCCAGATCTAAAACATTTTATGAAAACCTTGGTACTTAAGACGGCGTATTTTGAAAAGATTTTAGGAACTTGGAAAATTTGGCAATCATAAGTAATTAAACTCGATAATTTTTTTTACCTAGCTATAGGCTCGCGTTTGACAGCTATCCCACCTGATGGTAAGCTTGCTGCAGCCTAGGATATAGCATTAACTTGCATAGGAAAGAGCCTATTCACTTTTGTCTTGAACAAGTCCAGGTTGTATGAATCAGTAAAGCTAGAGGCCGGCAGGGAATTCCATTCTTTCGCAGTCTGTAGCAGAAACGATTTAGCGAACCGTTTCATCCTGTTCAGCGGGGTGTCTACAAGATATGGATGGTACCCAGCCGTACGTCTAGACTTTCGATGATAAAACGGAACAGGCTATATTACATAGCTCTGTTACATACACGTACTGCGGAATTTTTCTATAAATACCAATACCAGTATGTATATGGGTATTTACTGAAAGTTCGGGAGAACGCTACGTATTTGTGCTATAAGGAAATGTGGGAGATGCAGTGGGGAAAACCGAATGTAGGCAGAATTCTCCACATTTGTACTACTAAGGTATGGAGATTGCGCCACATAGTCACACGTAGTTCAAATGACTAATAAAAAATACTCTAATAACGTAAAAATTACTCAGTAACTCGCGTAAATTTGAAATGATGAATCAATGACGATGAATATGTTTTTTTCAAACCCTTTTTGAACGCGCTAAGTAAGGGAATCTTACAATTTAATTTTAAACCACTTCCTGGAATCCCACTTGCCTGTAAATTTATGCACGTGTTGAGATCCCATGACAAAACAATATTTTTATAGTATGAACCTGATGTCCTAGCCAGGACAAACAGGATTAAAACAAATAATTCTTATCCGTAGACTAAGTCGATAAGACCACCGAAGCAATCGATATTGGTGAGGTAGATCCTTAGGCGTGGTTTTAGGTGCGTAGTAGCGTGTTTATTTTAAACTATTTATGATAAATTTTATCATACCGTTTAATTGTAACAGTTTGTTAAATCAAATATGACAAAGTAAAAGCTAGTTGAAAATATGAAAACTAAGATATTGTACTAACTTAAACAAATGACACTTAATGATTTAGAACATTCTATATGTCCCATAGACGTTAGAGTTGTGTTATACATGAAATGAAACTCAAAATTCAAATTGTTGCACAAAGGTTACCGTCAATAAAATGTATCACAATTTGGTAGATACCGAACATTTTTGGTAAATGTATATCAAATTAAAATATTATATTAAATAAATATCATTTTTTTCATAACATGTCTGCAATTTTATTAAAACATGTAGGTACCTTCAATTTGTAAATTTTAAATCAATCTAGAACTAACAAACGCTGTGATATTTAAAGTCCCACGAAAAACAGTTTTAACAAGAAAATTGTGTACAATTTAATAATTCGTGAGTACTTAGTAAACTAATCTATTTCAACTTGTAACGCGTGCTACCGTAGACCTTATAGGTCATTAGCTTATTGGACATTACTCTTTCTAACACACCCGGTAAACAAAAATATATTATTGCCAACACTAGCTCTTTGCGATAGTACCTAATAGATGGATTTTTTTTCTTTTTAATCTACCTCAAAAAAGGAGGCTATAAATTCGACACGTATATATGTTATACTATTTGAATTGCAACATTTTTTATTTGTAATAATAATTTTTAATACGCGTTCCAAGAAAATATACAAAATGTCGGTATATGTTTGTTTGTCCAGGCATTTCTCCGAAACTATTTCTCGGATTGTGACTATTGCTTTTTTCTCGTTTACATTTACTCTACCTTAGGGAACAGTGTAAGTTTCATCAAAATTGATTTCGTAGTTTTAAAGATATGGATTAATATGTGCAAGTGTGACGACGTGGCTTATTGGTAACGGTTAGAGGTGTGTGGTGTTAAAGAGAAAACATCTGAAAAACTTGGTAAAATCGGTAAATACGTATTTAAAACAAAATTAGTAACGATTTATCACTGACAAATATTTCAGTATTTCCTTAAACTAAAAATTACAAAATAACAAGTAACGTAACAACGTAACATCACGCCTGTAATCTCCGAAGAGGTAGGCAGAAAAGTGTAGTACACACCGACATTTCACCAGTTTTGTTTACATCCCAATATGGGATAGGTAGTGAGTCTATTGCCATACACCGGACACAAATTCAGACTCCGAGCCAGTACGAGATATTTTAATTTTAGAAAAATCTGATAGTATTCGTACACTGGATTTGAACCAAGGACCTCTTGATCAGCAGTCAAACTTGCAACCAACACGACCAACGAGGCAGTCAATAAAAAAAGTAAACAAAAAAATTAAGTAGAATTAATAAAATAATAATTGTAAATTATTACATAAAAATTTACGCAATTAAGTAAATAGCCAATTAAGTGAATAACGAAACCAGAAGTAGATAAGAAATAAATTAGGGTTTACAATGTGTTTTAGGCCATTTCCAGTACTTTATAATTTAATTTAATTTGAATTATTTTCATTCTTTTATATTTAGATGTGATGAGTAATAAACGAATAGGCAGCAAATACAAGAGGTTTCTGCCGTTCAAAGACTTATGCAATTAACCTCAAACAGGGCTGTCGGAATAGGTTTTTAAGTCTAGTTAATTGTTCATTAGATCGCTAGTTAATATTAAATAGACTGCAGGTATAGAGATTCTTAGTATCACCAGCTCAGCTAGTATAAATTAGTTTGAGTGTAGATAGTATTAATTAATACCTGTTTCTTTTAAATAATCGGTCGCTTTTAGTATACATGTAGACCACGAACCACATGCTTTAGACCGAAACACAAATTGTCGTAGAAACGAAGTGCTTCAGTAGAAATAGGTGTACCTACATATGATGACTCAGAGTCTTTCTCTAAAAGATTTGATGCTTGCTCAAGTGTCTCAACTGTAGCAGGAAATGGAAAAACCCTAAATAAATATTGGTTTTACCATTCGCTGCTTGCAGTGTTAGTAAAACTTCAGCGCTTTCCTAAAACGACTAAACATCGGCTTATTAAAAAGATAAGCCCAGCTTCTACAGACAAATATTATACTTTTTATTTACATAGCTATTGAGAAAGAAACATTATTAAATTAGCCTTACAAATGAAAGAAAGTTTTCCTAAATACTGTTACAGTTACCCACTCCTAAAAATAAAGCCAATTTAGAGCAAATACGGAACATGAATAAATGAATGAATAATTTAGATTGTGACACATTCCTACCTATCCAATATATATTTCTAACTTGAATTTAGGTGCTTAACAGGACAAATTAAACCAATTGTTTTGACTGGCCCGTTGGCGCGGTGGTTAGCGAATCTGACTGCTGTGTCGGGGGTCGTGTGTTCGACTCCCATCCAGAATAAATATTTGTGCGATGAGCACAAATATTTGTTCTGTCTGGGTGTAAAAAAATATATCTATATAAGTACATATTTGTATGTATATATGTAGTTTATCAGCCATCTGGTTACCATAACACAAGCTCTCTTGATGCTTACTTTGGGATCAGATGG
>DVOY01000247.1:0-12811 GCA_018237585.1 Apyrrothrix maculosa | reverse complement strand
AAATAAAATAAATATACTTCTTGACATAGTTGTAATTAATTTTTAATCAATTTTAAGTAACAAAAAAGATTCCGTTCACTTTGTTTTCTTTTATTCCTTTTCTATCTATAATCTTAAACGGGCAACGCTAGACAAAGCGAAACTAACGTGAAACGATATTACTTACAAAAATATGTATTCAATAATAATAATAATGTTTACACTTAACTAAAAAAAATCAATTACAATATCACATGTCTACTTACAATAGAGAGATATTGGCGATTTTATTCCCTTAAAACCGATGAAATAAAAATAAAAAAACAAACTTTTGGATAGTCTTGGTTCATTGTCATGTCATCAAACACTATACATCGGAGACTGCATCCTATGCTCCTTTACAACAAAATTCGGAAGAGAGAATATTGCCGTCAATTATAATAAAAAAAAAACATTTATACCGTGATTTGTACAAGAACTTAAACCTTAGCTTTTGGATTTTGTGACGATAGACAGACGGCTCTCCGGCGATCCCCTAGGAACCGACAACTTCGGTTCACGTTATAACCACAACCTAATAAATTTATAACCTAATCAAAGATCCATAGCAAATTAATTTAGACGAAACAGTTTCAAAAAATACTCGCTTCCCAATCCGCTTGCTATCACATTTTTTTCTCATTAATTCTTTAACCACTACGTAATGTTTCGTGTTAATCCAATTATAACAAAATCAATAATTTCGTATACATCAAATTATTCTAAATTAATATTTACTGGCCGGTAAAAATCGAATACGGGTGAGAGGTTAATGGGAAAAAAAAATATTATATCAGATCAAAAATTCATATCTGTACTCGCCATATTTTTGCATAAATGTTTAATTATTTTATAATCACATGAATGGTTGTTTTTGAACACAGATAATTAAATGAACGAAAATAATCTTAACAGTTCATTCTTTTCTTGTTATTGTTACCTTGTAAAATTGTTTGTTATACCTCTCAAATGTTTTATTACAGCATTAAAATACATCAACACCCCATTTTCGATTTCCGCCAACCAGTAACACAACAGACACAACAGAAACACTGAAAAAAATTTAAGTACAAAGAAAACTATCAGTTGATTCACGCCAACTTCAATTTCCATACTTGAATACCACTTGAACTTAACAAGAAATAAGTGATATTGAAATATTTTAGAACACTATGAATACAATTCTGTGTTACCAGCAACCAGATGTCATCTTACGCCTAATAAAATTGAGCATAAGCAGTTTAGAATAAAAAAAATCAATAATAAATTTCAAGTTCTCAAAAAGGTCATCATATATACAAAATATGTACATGTGCCATCGTTATTACGAATGCTTGTGAAAAAAAACAAAATGATTTTTGGCCACCCGTCGATGATTTTTACAAAATTTATTACACACAAGGGCGCGATAGAAAATGTATTCAGCCTTCAGCGTTGTTAAAATAAATGTTAATTGCGATATAAAAAAGTATCGACACAATAAATCAGCAACCTGTACATACTGAACCGCCTGAGCTTACGAACAGACGATCCAAAGATAAATTCATAGCAGCCATTTAAAATACATACATATAAAAATATACCAGTACAAGAACGCGAAGGGAGACTACATTTTCTAAAACTGTAAAAATTATAACCTAATCGAAGTGTGTTAGATACTGACAACACTAAATAAAAATATTCGATCTAAGTAGGAACTGAGTGCAAATGTGATGATAAGAGATCCGCATACAGCATGTGTATATCTTTAAACGATACTTCGTAATGCCACTGACAAATGAACGACGGAAGAGTGAAAGAAATTAATTAATTGAAAATTCAATATGAATAAAATCTCAATGATAGCTTTTAAATTTCAATTATTTTAATTGGATATTTTTTAAATTCCAAATTCTACGGTAGCACTAGTGATGCTAAAATTGCAATTTAGTTCTCGATAGTGTAACTGCTATTAGTAAATATGTCAGGAACTGCCAATTTAATTCACCAGTACATGATACACGTATGTGTATACACCGCCGCCATATGTAAATCGAAAAAAAACAATTGATAAGAAATATATTTTGGCAGATAAATTGATTTATTCATGCAAGTTCATTAAAAGACAGACATCGACAATTTAAAAAGTAATATACAGATAAAAAATATCATAGGGTTTATTGAGTACATTTAGGGTATACGTTTAATGCCGAACATGTATCTTGTAATACACCGAACACCTACGGACATGTTTATTATGCTTATAAAGCAGATTTAAATATGCATTTATTATTATGTATTTATTAAATTTCAATGTGAACAATTCTTCTGGAGACATTATTGCTGATTATCTACATTCCATGTTAAAAATTAGTTTTCCTTCCAGCAACAGTACATACCAGTTATTAATCTAATAGAAACTATTGTATTGTTATAAACCAATCATCATCCATATCGCCCAAACGGTGACACTCGTATCTGCGCTTTATGTAAAACTAATCAATAACCAATACCATTATTCACTTATGATTCAAACATTTGAAATCACATTTCATACCCAGTACAATTGTTAACTACTCACAAAATTCAGAGTATTTATACACAGTATCGATATAAGTCTAAAACATGAATTTCGCTTCACTAACGACAAACGAATTCCGTATTTCATACATTCATAATAGCACTGTCATCGAGAGCGAGATTCTAAACATTTTTTTAATAATAATAATAATAATAATATTTCGTTACTTTAAATTCTAATAATACCATCATAAGTACTAAGTGTTGCTACTTGGAAACGGCAAGGAAGTTACTGCTTGTCTTTGTGGGCTAAGGAGTGGGGCAGGATGTGTTCAGCGGGCAGAAGCGCTGAAGGTTGATGAGCGTAATTCCGTATTTGATGTAGCGATATCAGTTGGTTCGGGAAGGAGTTCGGTTGCTGCTTGCCTTGTTGGAAATGCAGAGGGTCGTAGAGGTAAGGCCGCGTGGGCAGCGCGCTGTGGTGCGACAGGCCGTTGAGGTGCGGGGCCATCGAGTTGATCGGCGTGAATGCTGAATTCGCCGCAGACGACACTGGGGGTTGGATGCGGTCGTCTTGGCTCTCGTGCTGCGTGAACAGAGCCCGCTGCTGCTGCAGTTGCTGCTCGTGATGATCGTCACTTTCCCGTTGCTGATGATATCCCCCCTCGTCTGACATGTGCGCCGCGGAGTCCGGGCTCACTTTGGGCCAATAGGGGTGTTCAGCGAAGGGAGCGGCAGTGGGCGCAGCTGCTGCCAGAGACCTGTTGAGACCACTCAGCCCCAATGCGGAAATTGGCGGCCGCTTGTCCGCTCTCTCGGCGTGTTTATTCATATGCTTGCTTAAGTACGTCTCTTGAGTGTAACTCTTGCCGCAATACTGACAAATGTGAGTTTTGAGATGCTTTGACTCCTTGTGTTTCGGAATGTGTTCGAGGAGATCCTTCTCGTGCGTGAAGCACTTGTAGCACGAGTTGCATTTAAAGGGTTTGTCAGTCTGGTGGCAACGACTGTGGCTTTGAAGGTTGGAGAGCTGGGAGAAGGCCTTGGTACAGCCGATCTGAGTGCAGCGGTAGGGCTTGTCACCGGTGTGCGTGCGGATGTGCTGCTGGAGGTGAGACAGCTGGGTGAACTTTCGCTGACAGATCTCGCAGCGGTACGGCTTGATTCCTAAGTGAATCCGCGAATGCTGGGCCAGGTACGAAGAGTTGGCGAACGCCTTCGGGCACTGGGTACAGCGGTACGGTTTCGCCTCTCGAAGGTGGATCTGCGTATGCAACTGGAGGTCTGCCTTGGAACCGAACACCTGAAATGAAGAGAAAAAGAATCATTAAATCGTGTTCAAAACATAAGCGTTTCGTCGCTGATCAGGTTCAGTTTGAAATAAAACAAAAATGTATCTACGAAGTGACACTTTATTGACGATAACAAGGCCTTATCACGAATTAACATTTTAACGGAAAACTAGTTGTACTTGGCATATCAAATAAATTCAGACTACCTATAGTGCAAAAAATTCAGCAGCTCATGCAATACAACCACATAATAGCCAGACGAGACTTCGACGTGGACTTAGTACCACGTATGTACGAGTGCGATAGATGGATAAAAATGGTCGCATCAAAAATACAGTTGTATGTAACTGCTTAAAATTCATCATCGGGCTCATCAGAAAGTGAATTGTGCCCTTGAACGACATCCGTTGGTAGCCGGAACAAATTGTGCTCGTTGCGAGCGAAACAACGATTTTTTATTTGCCCAAGAAACGAAGACGGTAATAAAGGCAGGATGCCACCTTCACGGCGTTTTTCACGCACCTTGATCGGCAACACTTCCTTAAAGTTAATCTACTGATCAATCCGAGTAATTATGTTTTAAATACATGTACATTTTGCTGTATGCATAATCGTCTTTGTTAATTACTGTTGTGCAATCTGTGTTTTGGGAGGTAGGGATCATCTAAAATATTCGTACTATCTTAAATCTCAAGTCTACATTTCAACCATATTAAAACCACTGCGCAGAGTTTTTTCCTCTTGCTTCTTTTCTCGGTCTACCACACCTATGGGATGATTAAAGCCTATCAATATCAATGCAATAATTTATATAATATTTAACATAACTTTCACGTCCAAGGTAAATGTATGTATATATATCGTATGATAAAATAAAAAGTTTAAATGTGAAAATTTGAATCTTTAACGATGCTGACAATTTTTGCATGAACTAATTCATTGCTATGTCTCCTGGCTATGCGCGCGTTACATGCACGTGCCGGTAAAATATATCTATAATAGAACGCCGGTACTCTTCGCACATTGAAAAGGCTGTTTCGGAACAACATTGATACTCATTGTGATATTCCAAATTAGTTTCTGAGCTAAAACCCGCTCGTCATCCTACCGACACGTTTTATTCGCCGCCCAACAATGAAACTATGGACCACGTTCCTTCGGGCTCCGAATCTATTGCTGATGAAACACGACTCAATTTTAACTCGTCAATCGAATTTTATTACGGTAATCAATGTTATACTAATCTTAAAGTAATAGCGAATAGAGTTCAAATTACATCATCATCCTTCGTTAGTGGTCGTCGAAATCTGCTTAGCAATGAATGGAGTTTAAAGTGCCTGTGATTCGGTGTGGAGTGCAAATGATTTTGATCTCTGATATGTTGATATTAGAGATGATAATGTACATTTGGGCGCGGCTAGTTCTTGGGCGACTTAGTTTACTAGAGCTACAGGATACGGTAGCACGTCGCATGATTTGACAAAAACGCGAGACACGAATACGATTGGTCACAGCCTGAACATAATTAAAGTTTGGAGCACTACTTAATGGCATGAGGCTGTAAATTCGAGGTGGTGGCTGACTTTTAATAGGACTTCGTGAAGGATCGATTCACCGCTAAGGAATCTGTGTTAAATTGGAGTATTACTTTCCGCTGCGGCGGGGGCTCTCAGGAATGTCTATGTACTACAACACAAGACAATACAGGAGTCATACGTAAACAGATACACACAAGCGACCAACAAAACAAAACTAATATGTGACATGATAAAAAAAACACCGAACAAATTGATCAATCTGTTTCGCTAATAGCATTAATGATTTATGGCAGCACATTAAACACTTAATTGAAACACAAGCAGAAAAAACACACGAAAAAGCGTCAAAAGAACGGAGTAAGAAAAAATGTGGACAAGAAACCATAATAAATAAGTCGGATTGTCAAACAAAACGGCACATTAACGGTTAACGATTTAAGACAGTCTCTAAGGTCATTTATTTAAAGAACTTTTGAAAAGATTTTGTCATTAACTGTTTCATGTTAAAACTCAAATAATTTGACAAAAATGCTTTTTATTGCACTAAAAACACACTCATTTTCTAATATCAGCGTTATCTTGAAATTACTCTTTATTTTGTTAGTTTTTGGATTATGATGACCAAGATTGTCTTACAATCGAGCCACCAACCTCGTGATCAGAGGATACCAACAGGCCCCACTGGGTAGGGTCGCTGGCGCTCCTCGGGTACCGGAACCCAGGGTCAGTTGGGTCCAAGGGATCCGATATGGTCTTTTTCCTGCCACGCCTATCACCACTTCCCGGGACCTGGTTAAGTTACGGAAATTTTGCCAATCAATATGCTCAACCAGCGTTGATTCGAATACCGAAGATTTTTCACTAAAAACATTATTTACACAAAAACAACAGCATAAGTACGAGATATTAATATACTACAACAATAGGATCGGTAGAATAAGACAATTAAAACCTCTAAGACACAATTAAAGATGATGCAGACCAAGAAGATGTTTAAGACGAAAGCAAAAACAACGAAGAAGAAACCAAGCATCAAAATATCACTTTGAAAGCTACGTACAGCGTATAAGACAAACCCGAAACTGTTTATTGAAAGCAATTTTGTTCCAAGAGATGTATCAAGACGAACTATCGAATGAAATCCATTTTGATTCGGATTCAAGCCGAAGTCAGTCATTAAGTAGTTATACGAAAATCCATAATAAACATTTAATAAAATCCAATATTGGTTAGTAATGTAGTCGAAACAAACAAAGAAATATTTTAGTTTACATATACTACTGAACAATGGCCCACCTCTTTAGTTACTAGTTCCTGTAATTAAATATGAGATATGACATATGGGACAGAATTTCAAAACGTTGCGTGTCTTATTTTTGACACAGATTTTGAGCTCGTAATCCCGTGGTTTGTAAGAAGGGTCAAGGGATTAATGAGGGCATTAAGGGTGGTTATTCATTGTGACACATTTTACACTGACCCCTTAAGGAAAAATGGCGAGCCCCGTCATCTCGAGGGGAGGCTGTTTGTCTTGTTTTTATCTCAAAATATATTGCTCTAACAGATTTGAAATAATAAATTATCGTTGCTGTATTTTTCCTTCAATATTTTATTTAAGCTGTTCTTTGTAAAGGATTTCACTTCGCCGAAAAGAACATGTGATGGTTGTTAATTTGTTATAGTTTTACGGCTTCATTCTATTCATTAGAAATAAGGGTGGTATGGACCAAAACTGCATTGTGCCGTTTATGATCAAATTTACATTTAGCAGTGATCAATACTACATAATTACTCAATGCAGACTTACTCCACTTTTACAGCACGAAATCACTTAAGTTGGGAATTATTTATCAATCTTAATATTTATAAACAATTAAATATTTCTCTCTCTTTCTTTTTCTTTCTCCAGAAAAGACAAAACGATAGTATTTAATTACTGTTTAAGTACATACATATATCAATATGAAAACAGTAGTAGTACACACGAATAATCATCAGTAAGCTTATCAAAGAAAATGATTTAAAGAAAATGGATATATCGTTTATATAATTATTTTTTTATTTTTAATATCCACAGCTCTATAAATAATAATATGCCCATCATACAGCCAATAACAGATATACACTATATATTTTAATCAATATAATACAACTTTATATATTACATATCTATCTACCTATCTATGATTATCAGAGGTGTTATCGATCCAATATTGAACACGGGTCTACTCATAAAATAAGGAGCGTGAAGACCGTAGTCTGCTGCGCTGGCCGAGTACGGGTTGATAGATCCAACTATACGTAGGTAGCACAAATATTTAAACATTTCTTTGCGACGAAGGGAGGGTGAGAAAACCCCGCAAGGGATGGCCGGCGGGTGTTTTTGTTGTCATCTGAAATTATTATAAATTGGTAGCATACATCCAGCTGCTTATCTGTGGATATTCGGCCGGAGGCATTCCCTAATAAGACATAGTTTTTGCTCGACCGGATTAATTATAAATCCCTACAGATGGCGTTGTTGGACGCGATCCAAGCTTAAAAAAATATTAATTTTAGCTGACAAGAACTGAGAAATACATGTACGTTAAACAAAAATCAATTATATTGTTTGCTTTTATATTTATAATGAGTGTATTTAAAAAGGTTTTTAGTTCTTCATGTAAGATTTTTTCGGATTCTTCGGAAATGTTTGAAATCTTTAAAGTTGTACTTAAGATGTAAGATATGAGGTGTATCCTTATGAATTTCGGACGGACATTTAAATTATGAAAGGATGGACATTTAAATATTTTCACGTAATATTAAAATAAAATGTCTTAGAATCTGATCACGGTATTTTTAACCTTGGCATTGGACAGAAGCATTATCATTGAGAACAGCAATAATGAAACAAGCTCGACTTTTTACACATAAAGCCAGTTGCAACACACTTCCAAGTCATAACCAGAAGGCTTAACATTTCAACCCTTTTAAAGTAACAGTAACAACATCGTAATATGTATTTTAATTAATTCTACGTGCCAGTCAAACGAGATAACGCTGATCCATCCTTACGAGCGGACAGCGTAGCGGTGTCCGTGTCCGAATAGTTAATCTGGTCGAAGATTTAATTTGACATGTTTGTTTGAGATATTACATTTTAAGTAATGTTGACAAAAACCTGGCATTTAAATATTGGGTGATACTTGTTTTTGAACGAATTAATAATATATTAAACGTGGCTATATTTCTCGTATACCTAACATTCAATAACCGATTTTGGGGTCACAACATCACTAGTGGCAGTCTGACGATTATTGGACCATGTTGCTCAAACGGATTGAACTTGCAAATAAGGGGTAAACTGTTTGAAATATTTATCCTTTAATGTAAGTGTTTGACAACGATTAACGTATATTATCTGAGGATAAATATTGGGGACCAGTAATATTTCTCCATTTCAACTCTGTCCTTCGCTGTCAACACATTGAAACGTTTCACCACACTGTCCCATCGATACTATAATTTAATTACTTATGAAATTATACAAATTTACCGGTTCATTAAATTTAATTCGTAACCAAAACCCTTAATTAAACAATTAACGAATGACACTCAAAGCATAAGACAGTTCATTAAAAGGTAATAATCGTGAATCGATTAACGGTAACACAATTGTATTGGACATTAATGGGGTATAAAATGAAAAGTATTTCTGATTGATGCAACCATAGCAATGGAACAATATCGTATTTATTGATCTATTATGGTAACACTATGGAGATTGCGAGCAAAATTTCATGGTTACAAACGAAATTGGAGATAAAAGAATTTGTAAAAATGTATTGCTGAAAATGACTATTTTCTAGTAGAAATTTCTAGTACTAGCTCGGAGCCTATTCTATAGTGGTTGGTAAACGTAATTTTTGAAACATGGGAGTGTAATGCACTCCTCTGTCTACATCTTCGGGGATTACAGGTTTACTAATTGTGTCATACTTGTTTTTCTCGATATTATTACCTGCATCATAAGTGGTATAGACATAAACATAGTCAAGAACACATAGACACTGATTTTGAAAATCGTCACCTAAATGGGACCAGCAAGAATTTATTAGCTTATCATCAGATATTTCGCTTTTGAAATATTTGTTGAACATTTAACAAATCGTAATATTGCAGGAAGTATGCAAGACACTTATGTAGGCTTTTGAATAGAATTAAAAAAATATACACAGCTACGTGCCACACGTTTCAAGATAAGAAACACAACAGCAGACAATATGACAGTTATGCGTCTAGCCTTTTATATAAATTTAAGGGTACCAGAAACTTGAATGGAGCCAATCGAATCTGAGTCATATACCAGCCTTCATGTTTTTATCTATTAGCTCACACTTGCCGAGCTTTTCTTTAGCGATTATCACTATTATTATTATATCATAGAAAATATCGATCTTGAAATCGGAGTTTTTCATCATGACCTCAGTCGGCGCAAAAACTCGACGCCAATGTCAGGAGCAGCCAAGCGTTAAGTATTGGCGCAACGACGCAAAAAAACCGGGTAATTTAGGTAAATAGCGCGAAATCAAGCAACATTACTAAACACTGAACGATTCGACAGATGATAGTTTTTTTTTTCGAAATATTACAATATTCATAATTTTAAAAGTTATTTGCGCCTTCATTAGCGTTCGATGTGGCAACACCGTCAGATACGATCCAATTTTCCCAATTCAAATTGATTTATAGAATAGGTCTAGGTTGAAGGTTCACTTGTTATTTCTAATATGAAATTACTTAATCGTGTAAATGATACTACCAATAATATTTATTTAAAGGTAACTCCTGAAAATAAGTTAGACTAAACATGACAACTCAACACTATGACTAGCTGTTCTAAGGTGATCGTACACAGAATCTTATAATAACGAGAGTACTATTAGAGCTGCTGGTAGCCTATGTTCTATTTCGGTAGCAGGCTGGTACAATAAAATATTTTCATTCTGTCCCAGGTGTACGTAGTATGTGGGTACTACTGGCTTGAGTCTGACGATTCATGGCGCATACACCTGAATCCGTCTGTTTGGGTTCTAAGTGTATTTAGCACAGAGTCGAATCTTTTAATAACGTCAGATAAGACGAACTTCGACGGGGTATAAAACCATACATAAATGTGAACGGGATATATTGATTATGGAGATTTATTGCTTTATTGAAATTTTAAGTAACTTTTTTGTTAATACAACGGTTTTTTTACATATATTATACGCACTACAAATCATTTTATATCTGTCACACCTATTCTCGTGGACTGTCAAATTTGACAGTTCTCGATTCCACTTCACGCGTGACGCCGCCAAGCGGCAACTGTCGAAAAAAATTAAATTGTGCGCAATCTTTGAATATATCTATATTGGCCGATGGCCGGAAAATGTCATTTAAATCGTCTTGATATCAAAGCTAACAAAATATTATATTTATACGACTTTCATATGAGTATGAGTGCGTCATCGTCGAGTGAATACGCGAATGCTGTTCGAGAGATCCCGGGTTCGATCCCGGGTAGGATACTATTACATTTTTCTAATTTAGATTTTCTAGCAGTGGTTCGAAGTCTGGTCCTGTGACCGGTGTATGGCAATGCACTATCCACCTACTGCAAAACGGGAAGTTAACGTAACTGGTGAAACGTGGGAGTATACTACACTTTTCTGCCTCCTTCTTCGGGGATTACATGCGTGATACGTGTTACACTCATATGAAAATAATACACGCGAGGTAGATTTACCAAAAGCACTCCAGAACGATATGGACTGAATTATGTTAGGATGTGCCTCTGTCTATCTTTTCATTATTAACGTCAGCTCAATTAGCAACGCATTATTGGAACCAAGATTCTTCTCAGAATGTGAACAGGTTAAACGAGTGACAACCCCGGTGAGTTTCTTGTTAGTTCTTCTCAGTTGTGGGCGCGTTACGAATTAACCTAAACTTAACTGTGATGACATTTATAAGTGATTGTAAATCCTATATAAATAAATGATTTTGACTTTGACTTCGAGTAGCTGGCATTACATACTTTAAACACCATTATTGACATTTCTAAGTGAATGAAGCAGTGATAGCCCAGCGGTTTGAAATTCAGCCTTTCACTCCGGGAGCCCGGGTTCAAATCCTGGCGCGCACCTCTTTACGAAATGTGCATTTTAAGATTAAATATCACTTGCTAAAACGGTGAAGGAAAAAATCGTAAGGTAACTTGTATATATTTTTAAAATTAAAAAAAATGTTTTCTAAGGCGTATGAAGTCTGCTAACCCGCAATTGGCCATCGTGGTAGACTATGGCCTTAATCTTCTTATTCTGAGAGGAGACCCGTGTCCAGCAGTGGAACGAAACAAAAGGGTCGAGAGATTGATAATTTTAAGGTGTGTGTGTGCGTGTATATATTTCTTAATTACATTTTGCCTTTATCGTTAGAGAATATGATGCTTAAATTGAAAACTTCGTACCACCAGAGGTGCGAGGGATTTGAATCCAGGACTACAAGGCTTATAATGTGATTCATGCCGTAGGTTTGAAAGTAATTAAGACCATTTATGTACCTGCGATACATTTACATTTGTATTTAACTACTGATTGAGATGAACAGAGGCTAAACAGATTTTAATGAAACTCAAAAATTAGATAAACAAGAGAAAAATTGCTTATCTTGTTCATAACATTAATAATATCTCCTGTAAATAAAACCCTGTTAATATAACAATGCATTTCGTGTAACAATGCTTTGAGTGGGTAGTTAGCAGTTAAGTCAGAAATCAATAGAAATAGAAATAGAACAAACTGTTCAAACTTACAATCATTGTACTACTGTTTGCTGAGTAGTTTTATAAATCCGTAATACTAAAGCGCTAGTTCTAAACATTTGTATCTTGAAGCGTTAAAAAAACTGAACTCTATTTTTGTAAGTTGTCGTTACAATTTTTTTTCGTCGGCATTCTTTTGCAACGAATATCATTATACAATTTTTTTTGTCCGTTCGATTCGTTAGAAAATCGTTATAGCGAGTCGTTAGCTACTTTTTGGCTCAGTTGGGCACATACCCGCCTTCTGCATTGAAGTCTCAAGTTCTTATCGGGCTTTATTATCATATAGAACCGCAAAGTTTCACATGTGCAACAACGTGTGTATGGGTGTGTGTATTTGGTTATTTCACAAAGTGGCCGTCGAACTGGACAATGTGTACAGTGTCCACGGATCTACGGATCGGAAATTCGTTAGTGAATGAGTAATCGGTTACTCTAATTATCGTAACGTAATGCTTAAACAAATTTACTGGTAATCGGTATTGCAACAATGCGCGCTGGGTCAGCGTGGTGAAAAATAAAAAACCAAGAGCAAAAACCTTATGTTCCCAAGGTTTTGAATACGTTTGTATTACGAACCTACCTTTCAGGTTAAAAGTTTTTCTAGTGAATTC